>CAUYLG010009315.1:0-11763 GCA_963573385.1 Cacajao melanocephalus
GACTTGTTCTGTTGCCAGGCGCCAGGCTGGAGTGCAGTGGTGCAATCTCGGCTTGCTGCAATCTCCAACTCCTAGGTTCAGACAATTCTCCTGCCTCAGCCTCCCAAGTAGCTGGGACTACAGGCGTGCGCCACCACACCCGGCTAATTTTTTGTATTTTAGAAGAGATGGGGTTTCACCACATTGGCCAGGATGGTCGCAATCTCCTGACCTTGTGATCTGTACGCCTCAGCCTCCTAAAGTGCTTGGATTACAGGCGTGAGCCACCGCGCCTGGCCATATTGCTCTTATTTTTAAAAATATCTTAAATTTTACACACACCCTTACCTCCATTCTATCTACCTCAGAGGGGATGGATTTCAGAAGACCTGGGTTCTGGTCCTGGTTCTTCTATTGATGGGGTAATGCAGCAAGCTACCTGACATCATCATTGAAATTGGTGATTGTGAGGATCCAGTGAGATCCTGTGAAGTAAAGTGAAGTACTAGACATGAGTTCAGGAGTATTATTGATGATGCATTCAGTATGGGACAACTTGCTGAGACATTCAGGAGATAGCTCGTGTACTTTAAGCAAGCAATCTTGACGTTAGAAGACCATAAAACAATGGCCTACTTTATATGTAATGAACTCAACATGACATTGCTGAGGAGGGAGAAGGACTGAGGGGTACTATGTCCCATTTTCCAGATGGAGAGACTGAGACCCAAGAAGAGCTAAATAACTTTTCCAGTCTTCTGTTGCAGCCAGTAGTCAAGCATGGAATGGACTATTGCACAGCTGTGGCGTTATAACCCTCTGTGCATTGGGCTCTTGAGTTTTGACTCTAAGGATGTGAAGGGATTGAGCAGAGAAGAGAACAAAGATGTCCAGTTGTGTTAGTAAAGCAAAACCTGTTGAATTCTGTGCAGATATTCTACCTCTGCAGGGTCAAGGAGATGCTGACTAGACTAATATTTGGGTTTTAGAGTGGCCAGTGTTCCCACATGCCCTCTGGGGGCAAAGTGGAAGGGATGACCCTTTTGTGATATCATACTGGTGTCCGTAAGGATCCCTTCCGGAGGCTTGCTGTCAGCCTGGGCTTCCAGGCACACAGCTAAGCACTGAGTATTGGGGCCTCCAGTCACCATCTCCCTCTTCCCTGAAAAAAGCTGGGGGCATAGCCAGCATGGAGCCCTACTTGCTTTGCACTGAAAGACTCAAAACCCAGAGCTGTGGAAGTGTGTCTCCATACACATCTTCATCTGTAAGAAAAGTTTGATAGGCCAGGCAGGGTGGGTCATGCCTGTAATCCCAGCACTTTGAGAGGCCGAGGTGGGTAGATCACCTGAGGTCAGGAGTTTGAGACCAGCCTGGCTAACATGGTGAAACCCTGTCTCTACTAAAAAATACATAAATTAGCTAGGTGTGATGGCATGCGCCTGTAATCGCAACTATTCTGGAGGCTGAGGCAAGAGAATCTCTTGAACCCTGGAGGTGGAGGTTGCAGTGAGCTAAGATCATGCCATTGCATTCCAGCAATTGCAGTGAGCTAAGATCGTGCAATTGCACTCCAAGAACAAAACTCTGTCTCAAAAAAAAAAGTTTGATAAACAGTTATTGAATGTGTGGCTGGAAACTGACTAGTAATTCAAACCTTGTGGCTGCTGTGAACCAAGAGTAGAGGCAGCAGCCTCATTCTCACCAGCTGGGTATCATTAATTTCTCTGCAGGGAGACTTTCCTTTGGGACCATTGAGTCAACACCTCAGAGATGTCTTAAAAATTGGGGAACCCTGAAGCAGTATCATCACATAAGCATTGTTTACTGCCAATTCTAGCTAAGTGCCTGCTTGTGCTCTGCTTGGACCTGCCTTAAGATCTTGGCCTAATTTTTTCCCCCTCCTGGGACCGAATGAAGCAGTATAGACTGTATGTTGTAACTTCCTTACATTTCACTGTGTGGAGATAAAAGCCTCTGGAGTGACAGAAAAGGACAAGGAGGTATGCTTTAGCCTGATGATAAAAACACCCACAGCTGGTGCGACCTGCCTCAACAGGTTGAGAAACCATCTTTATTTAAGAACTGCTTGCTACCAGAGTCAATAAATAACTATCATTATAAGAAGTACAAGAGAGAAACTGTAGGCCAATGGGAATGGTTCCATTTTAACAAACACTGAGTCAAGTCAGTGGTCCGATGAAGCCCTAGCCTTTGCCAAACTGTGAGCCTCTCTAAGCTGTGCAGGCCCTGGATGGGACAGGTAAGTTGGAGGAGTCTTGGGGCCGAGGCAAGATGTATCCCATCTAAGGGCACTAAGTGTCATAGGCCCCATAGGCTGTCTGGGGCTCTGGCCAAAGCTATCTGACCCATTTTGTTTCTCTCGTTTTCCTTTATGTCCTGTCTTCCCAAAGCCTATGACCATACACACAAGTCCACGGGTGTCCCGCAGCTACCAGCTGCCTGTTTCCATGGAGCTTTTTGGAGGCACATAGAAAAATGCCCATCTAATCAATTTTATGCTAAGAGCCTCTCCGGCTACCTCCATCACATCCAGGAGGAAGCCTAGGGTAGGTCTCACCCAGGGAGATAGAGCACCACTCTCATGCCAGTGGCCACAGGTTTGAGGATACTGCATCTCCAACGGATGAGCCAGTTGGCAGTCCCATTCTGATACCAGGCAGAGAAAAGATTCCTTTATAGCTGGGGGAGAGATAGAGGGAGTCAAACATTCTTAGCCATCTTGGGCTCTTGCCCGGAGTCCAGGCTGGCTTGTCCTTGGGGTGCCCTAAAGAGGCAGCATATGCTGGGCTAAGCACTGGGCTGTAACCAGAATTCCTGGGTGAGTCCCCTTAATGGCCTCCTCTAAGGTGCAGGGCCACAATAGATGGGATCTCCAAGACCCTTCCTGGGCCGAACACTTTGATTCTAAGAGTCTCATCTCTGGATGGACACTTGGAGCATCTCCTATCCCTCCAGTCACAGCCTCACCTATCCTAGACCCCCTGTTAACAGCTGCCAGAATTCCTCAAAGGTCCCTAAAAAAGAAGCCTCTTCCTTATTCCAGGGCCTCTTGGAATGAGGAAGGTCATTCCAGAAGTTTTTTCTGATGTCTAACCTCAGTCTCTCCTGTTGTAACTTTATGAAAAGACACCCCCCACCTACCCCCATGGCCTTGCCACTCCCTGGCACCATTTGTATCATTTACTGCCCTGAAGGAAAGCAGATAACCTGACCTTGCTGGGCCCTGAAACTCCATCTGGAGAGAGCTGCCCTCCCCCTGAGGCTGGGTATACATCTGGACCTGTTAGAGCAACAAGGACCTTGGAGCCAGGGCAAAGGGCTCTGTAAGGGGAGCCCAAATGAATGCAGAATAGAGGGCACTTGTCTCCCTGGGCCCTGAAGAGGTGCTTACGGGTTGTTCCTGCCCCTGGTCCCCAAGGCGTTTGCTGGCCACTAAGTTGTGGGGTAAAATACTTGCTTGTGGCTGTCCCTCTTGCTGCCTCGCTGGAGCTTAATGTGTGAGAGGAGATAACTCAGAACTGTGGTCTCATGACCACAACGAAAATGAGCCACGCTCTCAACTCCCCCAGCCCATCTGAGCAGAGAACACAAAAATCAGAGAACCCTTGGGCAGGAGGGGACTCTGAGAAGCATCTAATCTAGTCTTCTGCAAGCAAGTTCATGGACATGTCGCTCTATCAGGAGGCTTTTGCATTTTACAAGCTTGCATGTTCTTAGGTCACTTACTGCCTTATTAAACCTTATTCAGTACTCTACTTGAAATCTCAGGCTGCAGGAACATCTATTTTATTGTAGTTTTATCCCCCAAACAAATTCTGCTTGCACAGTGGTTAGGTTTTCCTGGGGCTCAATTTTCCCTGGTTAAAACCCCTTCGTGGGTCTTCCAGCAGGTCTGCCTTCCTCCCCTTTTTAGTGGACCTCATTAGCATTAAGGTACTTAGTTGTGAGTTAAGTATCATTGGCCTCAAGCAAGCTTAGGGGCTGCAGGCTCCGGCTTCACTGGTTAGGTCCTATGCCAAACCAGCTCCTCCCTCAGCCCAGCAACTGGACACCTGTCCCCTGCTTCCTGTGATGCAGCCCAAGGCAATAAGGAAGGAATTGGCTAAAGCTTGGAAGGAAGTTTTGTTCAGCAATCCCTTTCTGATAGAGAACCAGGCACAGGCCAAGTCATGGCCAGAGGGGGACCAGGAGGGATGCTAGGCCAAGTTTGGGCTCCCTGTCGGGAAGAATGGTCGCATAGCTGAGCCCCTAGCACCCTTGCTTGGGAAGAGGTGAGGAAGATTTGATTAGCCAGCTCCAGGAAAGCTGACCTGGGCTGGGGGGTGGGTGGATAGGGTGCAGTGGGGGTTTGGTAGTGGCAGGGAAAAGGCATGTGAGCTTATATTTTTAAAAAATTGTAGTGGGTAAACATCAACATAAACCTGCCCACGAAAATAGAGCAGGACTTAAAAGTTTAAAAAACCATAACAAAATAGAGCTCTAACTGTAAACTACAGAAAACAGGCTCAGAGCTTCCGGGGACATGTGCCCTTCAAGATGCCTGTCCCACTGCTCCCTGTGAAGGGCCACCTGTCAGAGCATGGGCTTTGGGGTTTCCTGGTTGTGCTGCTGCTCTTGCCTAGGGAATCTGCCCTTGCTTTGGCCTCTTTTCTTGGGGCAAGAGTGAGGGGGATGGGGGCTTTAAGTCAGCACTGCATGTTGAAGTTTGGCAGAAGCTAGGCTCAGAAGGCCAAGAAGGACTGGATGCCTCCTGCCCACACCTTGGACTGGAACCCAGCCATGCCAGTCCCCATGATCACCAATCCAAACCCCTTGAAGTAGAATTTTCATACCCCACTGACTCTGACCACCTTCTTAGCTAGGCGATAGCCATTCAGCGCTGCCTCCTTCCTCTGGGGAGACAAAGAGCCTTGAACAAAAAGGTGGGAGACTCGAGTTCGTAACCCAGCCCCATCTCTTCCGGCTGTGTGACCTTGGGAATCCCAGACCCTCTCTGGACCACCTCCATTTCCTCATCTGTAAAGTGAGGGGCTTGGAGAAGTTGAACTCTAAGGTCTCTTCCAGCTCCGACGTTCTGTGCCTGGTAGTATACCCAGAGCTCAAGAAAGGATGGCCCGTTTATTAACCCCTTTTCCTCTGGGGAAATGCAAGCAGTCCAAGGCTATCTGGGAGCGGATCTGGCCAGGTGGTCCTAGGTATACCTGTGAGCAGGCAGGGCCACATGTATCCTCTGCCCTACCCAGAAGCCTCCTATTCCAGGACACACAGCATGAATACTGCGTTCCCCTCCCAGGCAGAAGTGAGACAGTGCTGGGAGAGTAGAGTCAAGGCTGCAGGTCAGGGAGGCCGAGCTGACTGCAGGCAGAGCTGGAGGGAGAGGCGGGCGCATGACTGGCCATCTCCTGCCCAAACCCTGGAGGGACTGTGCAGGATGGGTCCTGGAGGGGTGGGGGACCCCACCAAGACAAGCCCTTTAGTCACTCAGCCACCTCAAGTGGCGCTGTCACTCTGGGGATGACAGGGTCAGGTTGGCAGTGTTGGCTGAGAGGGCAATGTCACCTGGATTGTGACTATCTCAGACCGAGGCTGGTGCCCCTTTCCACCAAGGGCCCCGGCTTCTCAACTCTTTTTAGCTCCCACCCCAAGCAGCCTGGAGTATCACCCCTCAAAGCTGAAGGGGCTCAGGCTCCCAGACTCAGGCATCAGGGCACTGGTCCTCAGCCGCCTGGGCAGGCAGGAGCCCCTAGGGATTCATTGGGGACAGCGTCAGGGTCCTTGCTGCTGCTCAAGAGGAGAAGGTAGGAGAGTCCTTGGGCCCGGGCTTGCCCTTCTCCTTAGACTGAAGGAAGATGAGGTGTGCCCTTTGCCCCAGCTCTTCAGCCTGTTATGTCTGGTGTTCCCGCTGGGCCTAGGGCTGCTCTTAAGTGGTGGAGTCCGCATAGGGTCCCAGTGAGCCATCTCTGCTGAGTTGAAGACACGTTTTTAGAACCCCCTTCTTCCCATGGGCCTGTTCCTTCCCTCAGGCAGCCTAGAGGGCTCAGGCATCGGCATCAGTGTCATCATGGAAGTTACTGCCTGGTGCCTCTCGATTTAAAGAAAATCCTTGCATGGGTTCTATCCTGTGGCAGAATATAAAATATCGTACCTTCTACTAAAAGGGCACTGTTTAAAGTAGGTATTTAAAACCAGCCACTCTCTGGCACAGCGTCAGGCCACCTTGGCAGTGGGAAGGGGCCGGCTGGCTGTGTCCATCAGAGGTGGCCTCCAGCTGCGGCGCAGAGGGAGGGGTGCCGAGATCAGAGCTCCAGGGAGCCTATGAGGATCAGCATCACCACGGAGTGGGAAACGATGGTGCCAGGGTGCGCTGCTGGGCGGACTGCCGCGTTCTCCACCATCATGCTTGTGCCTGAAACCAGCACAAGCTGAGTCAGCTGGGCCTGGGACTATCCTAACCCCACCCTTGTGACAAGATTGAGACCTTTCCTAAGGAGACTCACAGGGCCAGCTGCAGGTCTGGGAGTGGATGGCTGAGTGGTCTCAGCCCTACTCCTATGGTGTTTTGTCGGCCCTTTGCTTTTGCTGGTTGGTGTTCAGCCTCTCTCCCCACCTGCTCCCTTCCCTGGCCCTCGGGGATGTTTTGGGGGGTGGGTAGAAAGGTGGTAGCGAGGCAATTCTAGGACTACTTTGCACTTGGTTCCTGCCTGCCTTCCACTTTCCCTTGGGGGTTGAGATTGGAGTTGGCCAGGGAAGGAATGATCCCCTCAGGCATCTGGGTGGACCCTGATACTCTCGGGCGATAAGGACAGGGGAGAGGCGGCACCTCCGTTCCTCACGATGTGGACTTCCGCTGGGATCCCATCCCCTCCGGGCCCCGTGGTCCGAATCTGTACCAAGGCATGGCCAATGTCTTCAGGGACTGGGATTTCTATCCAGTTCTTGCCGGTGAGGTGGAGTGTGGGAGTCAGGTGTAAGTCATTCTGATACAGCATCTGTTGGAAGGAGGTTTCCAGGTGGAGTTTCCTGACACCAGGGCTGATCGTTCTGTCCTCTCCAGCTTTAGGTACTGGGAAGAGCCCCGATGGTTCTGGGCCGTTGAGGTCCAGCCTCCTCACCCCTCCTCCCCATTGACAAAGCTCCTCGTTGGAGGGAGGAAAGCTTGCAGGCCACTGAACTGCTTCTGTAGATTCCTTAAGCTAGAAGGACCCCCATACTCCACCCCCCAGTCCCTTCCTGCCCTGGGAACTCCGCCTTTCTGCAGTGATACCATCTGCCTGTTTTTATTAGTTCCTACTGCAAGTTACCGAGAGAATCGTTCATGAATTTCATTCCTCTAACGGTCACAGACCCTTTGCTGATGTCTCATTCAGATGCCTCTTGCTATAAATTGCTGCTTCCTATGTTCACGGGAAACCCAGAGGAGCTGTTCCTTCCCATTCTGGGCCTGGCTGATCCCTTCCCTCACCTTATAGCCAGTGACTGCAGACTCATTTCGGAGAGGGACCACAGGGTCCCACTTAATGCTAAGACTGGAGCTTGAGAAAGTCCAGGAGATGTTGCCAGGAGGTCGCTGCGGAGCTGCCAGAGAGGGAGAATTGGAGGGATGTCCAAACATTTCGCCGGCACCCTGCACCCCCTCACCTTTAGCCAGCCCTTCTCTGGATGTTTGCCTCTAGCAGTTACACCCAAAACATTCTGTCGCCCTGCCCATGAAACAAAGCCCATGAAAAGCCAAAGGTTGGAGAAGAACGAGACACTTCGGAGGCCTTGAATTCCATTCCCTTATTTCCATTAGGTTCGCTGCCTAATTTCTGTCCACCCTGAGGCTCGTGGGCTAGAGCATGTGTCTTATCATTGGGGAAAGAGTGATCCCAGAGGCACCCATCCTCCAGCACGTTCCCCTATCCCCACCGCAGGCAGACAGACTCACGGGGCTTCATGGTCGTGGCGTTGGCAGAGGGGCTGGCAGGCCCAGTGCCGGCCCGGTTGTAGGCCCTCACTGTCACATGGTACTTGGTGTTGGGGTGCAGGCCGCTGACTCGGGCACTGGTGTCCAGCCCCGCTGTCCTCACTCGGTCCGCGGCTGCTTCTTTGTCTCCAGCTCTCCAGTAGCGGATCTGAAGGAGGCAGCGATCCCCAAGGGGTAGTAGTCAAGCTGAGGAACTCAGGGCTGCCCCGGCCCCCCACATTCTCTTCCTCTCTTCCTCATCCTGGTCCTTGTGACTCAGTCTCAGGCCTTAGAACTTGGACACTAGATCATGAGCACCCAGGCAGCAGGACCATGTGGGTATGAGTCCCTGCTGTTAGTGCCTAGTTCAAGGAAGGTGCTTAACACATGGGCCGGGGAGGCAGCTGGTGGCACAGGCTCAACCTAGCAATGGCCTGCTGGAACCCACCTCATTTCATTAACTTGAGGGGCTACCGTGGGCATTCTGCTAAGGGATGGGAAATGCTTATTTGTACTGCAAAGTAGTCCCCCTGCCCCAAGCAAGCATCTGAAGGCTGCCTAATAAATGCAAACCCATATTAATGGTAATCATAGCATGAAGACCTGCTAAATATGCTTTCAAATCAAGGTCAGAGTTTGGAATTATCTCCACACTGTGGCTTGCCTAAGCTATTGTGCCCAAATCTAGAGTACTCTACTGGAATGAACTAGTAGGCCCAGCCTGATGGTTCTTTTTTTTTTTTTTTTGAGACGGAATTTCATTCTTGTTGCCCAGGCTTGAGTGCAATGGTGCAATCTTGGCTCACCACAACTGCTGCCTCCTGGGTTCAAGTGATTCTCTTGCCTCAGCCTCCTGAGTAGCTGGGATTACAAGCATGAACCACCATGCCCGGCTAATTTTGTATTTTTATTAGACACGTGGTTTCTCCATGTGGGTCAGGCTGGTCTGGAACTCCTGACCCAGCCTGATGGTTCTGTTCTTTCTTGCTTGTCCTTCTTTCTTGTCCTCTTGCTGCTTCTCACTTTCCATCTGCTCTACAGGTACCCCTATGTGGAGTCCTTAGTGGGTCCAGGACTCAGGCCAGGCTGCTGGGCCCGAGTTCCCCCGGGACAGGATGATCAACTATACATACAGCGGCTCAGGCTGTTCTCTGCAGCCCTGGACAGGCCAGCCTGAATGGTTCTGGCATGAAAGGGGCAGGCCATGCTCCTTCCCAAAACCCGTTCCTCCTACCCTGGCCTCCCAGCTTCCAGTGCTGGTTCTAGCCAAGCATTTACTTCAAGGTTGCCTCCAGGGTCTGTCTTCCCTCAATGGTTATAAGCCATGGGGTCTTTTTTTTTTTTTTTTTTGAGATAGAGTGTCACTCTTTTGCCCAGGCTGGAGTGCAGTGGTGCAATCTCTGCTCACTGCAACCTCCGCCTCCTGGACTCAAGCGGTTCTCCTGCCTCAGCCTCCTGAGTAGCTGGGACTACAGGCACGTGCACCACACCCAGCTAATTTGTGTATTTTTAGTAGAGGCGGGGTTTCGCCATGTTGGCCAGGCTGATGTACTCCTGACCTCAGGCAATCCACCAGCTCCGCCTCCCAAAGTGCTGGGATTACAAGTGTGAGCCACCGTGCCCAGCCTGCTGTGGGTCTTAGTGAAGTTTGCATCCGCAGTGCTGCGTAGACTAGGTGCTCAGTTTGCCATGTCAGTGAACCAGGGACGCCAGGAGGAACGATTAGTGAGCTGTGAGTTGTCCCCAGCACCCCTTCTTCTCCCAAGCCCCAAGTTGGTGCTCACCTCATACCCCAGGAGGATACCATTCATGTCTTGCTGCACAGGCTCCCAGGTCACGTTCATCTCTGAGGATGAGACCCCTTTGGCCCAGACCTTGGTAGGGGCCACCTTGGGCTCTGGGGACCGATACAGAATGGGTTTGGATTCCCAGGTCTCCCCTGTGTCCTGCAGAGCAGCCCCGGACCAGGATTGCCTTTGCTTAAGATTTTGGAGGAGAGTCCAGGGCCCAGGACAAAGGCCGAGTGGGACTCCCACACGCAATGCTCCAGGGCCCACTTCTCTTCCCAGAGAACCTCCCTTTTCCTTCCCCCAACCGTGAAGGGAGACTAGGTAGCAAGGCCTGGAAGTGAGGCCAGTGGTATGGAACCCAGTTGTTCTCTGACCTCCTCCTATGGAATTGAGCTGGGGGATGAGTAGCGTTCCCCCACCCCACACCCCTGTGGACAAGTGGCTGGGGTAGGGATGAGTGGTGGGCCTGGGGGCAGCCCACCTTCCTCAGCAGAGTACACGAGTGCAGTGAGGCTCTCAGGCCCATCCCCGCGGCGGTTGTAGCTGCGGATCTTGACCTCAAAGGGCATGTAGGGCCGGACGCTTTCGTTGCTGTAGACGAAGTACTGGGCATCGGCGCCGGGCACCCGGGCGGTCTGCCAGTGAGTGCTGCCCTGCCTGCGGAAGGACAGCAGGTAGCCGAAGCCGTCTCCGTTCTGGTACTCCCGTGACATGGGCTGAGGGGCAAGAATGTGGCATGGGCGAGGGTCCGCGGCACATGTCCCTGCCCGTTTCCTGGCCCCACCCAACCTTTGCCAAGAGTGGCAGCCCTGGACGGCTGTGTCTGCAGCGTGGATTCGAGTGAAGGGCAGTGGGTGCATGGGGGAAGGAAGAGGAAGTTGTCTGCTTTTGAGTCAGATCTGTGCAGTGGTCCTTTTGGGAGCTGCTCAAGCGGCAGAGGAGTCAGGGAGGAGGAAGAGGACATCTGACCCTGCCAGCTTACCGTCCAGTTGACGATGAGCTCTCCGGGGGCTCCACCTCCTCCGCTGAGTCCTGAGGGTGCCACCGAGGGGACTGTCAGGCACCGAGGGACACAGATAGGGTTTGTTAATGAGCAAGGAAGAAATCAAAGACCCGAGTCTGCACCTGTAGAGCATCGTAAGATGGGAAGCCCCTTCAACTGGGCCCTGGGTTTGTCCTCCTGTGGTGCCTCTGGACGTAGGCTCTGGAGTCACGCAGTCCTGAGATCAAATCCCACCTCTGCCATTTACTAGCTGTGTTTCCCTGGGCAAGTTACTTAACCTTTCTGAGCCTCTGATTCTCTTCTCCGTGAAGATAATCATGTTTCTCTCAGAGGCCATAATGAGAATGAAATTGAACAAGATGGTGGTTAGCATAGAGCGGATGATGCACACATAATCGCTGCCCTCCTCACTCCATCAGCTTAAACTAAATCACAGAGGACTCCCATTTGCTTTGAAATAAGTGGAAAAAATAACCCAGAACTGCAGTTAATGCAAACAAAGAAACAAAACAAACTACTTTTGGGCTCCAGGGTGACATATTACTATTTTTCTTTTTGTCGCAGATTTAATCTCCTAATTGTCTGTAGTATTAAACAAGGCTGATATTAAAACAAGAGTTTATTTCATCAGCTCTTGCAGCTTGGCAGAGAGTAACTTGGCTAGGGGTCAAAATATTTCCTCAGAGAATCCAGCAGTTGGAGATTTTTCACTTGCTTCTGATGACAATAGTTTAGGGCCCTGTAATTTGCAAGAGACACTTAAACATATTGGCCATTTGAGGCCGGGAGTAGGGGCTTACGCCTGTAATCCCAGCACTATGGGAGGCCGAAGTGGGTGGATCACGAGGTCAGGAGTTCAAGACCAGCCTGGCCAACATGGTGAAACCCCATCTCTACTAAAGATACAAAAAATTAGCTGGGCGTGGTGGTACATGCCTGTGATCCCAGCTACTCAGGAGGCTGAGGCAGGAGAATTGCTTGAACCTGGGAGGCAGAGGTTGCAGTGAGCTGAGATCATGCCA
>CAUYLG010009316.1:0-17488 GCA_963573385.1 Cacajao melanocephalus
AGAGATAGCATGGGGAGAAATGCCAGATATAGGTGATGGGGAGGAAGGCAGCAAATCACACTGCCATGTGTGTACCTATGCAACAATCTTGCATGTTCTTCACATGTACCCCCAAACCTAAAATGCAATTAAAAAAAAGAAAAAAAGAAAATAAAATAAAAGTATCCCTTTATCTTCCTAATTCAGACAAATTAAGAAAAACAAACAGGAGTGAGAGATTAAAATAACTTTTCAATCATAAGCACTCATTAGAGAATGAGCATCAACTTTAAGCCTAACGGGTTTATGACACTTCACCCTGAATATGCAAGCTTACTTACTAGTCACAGATAGCACAGGACTTCTGCAGTCTTCTCCAGAACCTGCACCACCTGCAGAGAGGGTGTGACTCATATGCACCCTCTCCGCAGGCCACAAGACTCCAAGCCAAATACAGAAGAGATCAATTCCTTCTACGAAACTCAGATCTGGAGAAGGTGAAAAATGGGCCAAAGAGAGGTCAAAAGAGCTACTCTCATAAAGATTTCTTCTACAGAGAACAAAAAGTGGAAGATAAGTGTTTTCCCTAACACTGTTCATTTTACTGTCCGACAAGTCCTTTCTGTTTTATTCATATTTATTTAAAGTCTCTGAACTCCGAACCTCTTGTCAATGTTTCTTAAGCCCAATGATTCCTACTATTGCCCCACAACTTGTATATGGGAGTTCCCTTGTAGGAAGAAAAACAGCATCCTTGTTAAATAATTAAGAAAGATTGAAGAAAATCAAAGAATTCAACCATTTTTACATAGAAAAGGTGACCTGTGTTTCAGTGAATATTTTCTTAAAATCGATACCAGTGCCTGGCACATACATATTCAGCACCAAAAAATCTGTTAAATGTTCAAATAATTAACCTATACTCATAGGACAAGAGTCTAAAACTAGTTACATTGATGGCGAAACTCCTAAAATGCAAAATAACTCAAGCAAAGGGCATTCAAAAATATTGATTTATATTGCAGAGTGAAAACAAGATGGAGAGTATGGATTCCAGACTCCAGGCTTAGATTTTGGCTCTACTTCTTGGACAACTTGTTATAACCTCCTGAGCCTAAGTCTTCTCATCAGTACATTCAGAAAAATAATATTATCTATCCCAAATGGTTCTTTGAAGGCAAATTAAGTAATCCCATTTAAAGTACTTAGCTCACAGTGTCTAATACATATTGCTCAATAAACATTAGCTAATAGTAATAAAATAGTGGTATTAACCAGTTGAGCAAGACCACAGAGCTTTCCTTATGTCTGATCTACAAAATAGAATAATTATAATTCCACTGTCTCTCCAATATTTTGTTGAGAGGATCAAATAAAATGTCCATTGAAGAGCTATATGGATACAAGACACCCCCATAAGTCATTTTTTTTCATATTCGCCCTGCTCTTCATTTACTGATGATCCTAATAAAGATGTAGAAAGCTAGGGATATCTGAGGAGAGATAAATGTTTTATAGGCTAAGAGGCTTTTCTGAGCCCATCTGTAAAGCTGCTGACAGTCTTTTTCATTGGTGAGGGTTGTGCCTCTTTACTAGGCTGTCATCATTTCTTTTCTCAAACTGGGTGTGGGTGGGGGCAGCCACAGCTGACAGGCAGCCTCTCTGGGTGGTCTGCCTGCTGCTGCGCAGGCTGTTGCTGCTGTCATTTCTTAAGTAATCATCTCCTCAGCTTTTTTATGGCATTACTTCCCTTGCATTCATTGACCTCTTTTGCAGATCATTCAGTCATTAAACTATATCAGCTGCAAATACTGACAGCCAAATAATTTCAAAGTCAGCAAACCAACTTATGAAGCATAACTTCCCTGATTGAGCCTGTATACCAAGAGCAAAACATTTACTATTATAGGTGTGTGAAAGGAAAGAGCATTATTTCAGTACAGTGAATTCCTTGGTAAAATTCGCACTCTTAAAACAACTTTGTGACCAAATGTTGTAACTCAGAGAACATTAAAAATTGCAACATATTTTAATGAATATGTTTTTTGTGAATATTTCCTTTCAACACAGATCACCCCAATCTGAAGTAACGAACGGCCTGATTTACTTATTATTAACTCATCTCTGCTTATGCCATCTCTCCTGATCATAGCTTCATCATTTACTGAGTTGTAAATAATAGAACCAAGCAGTAGGTAAGATGTGTAACAAAGGTTTTGGACGCAATAGACCTTCATCAGTTGCGTGTAACTTAAAAGCGCCTGTCTTAAACAAGGCTTTCCTGGTTGGTAGTTTCCAAAACCTGTATCACATTAGCTTACAAGGATAATACGCAGATTATGGTGACCGTCAGTCCATACTTATCTGTGACTGGAGGATTTCCAAGAATGCAGGACATTCATTGCTAGAATTGGGAAGGTTCTGGGCAAATTAAGACAGTGGATCACTGAGGTGTTTCTGGGGTGGGATATATTGGAAAGATATTTGGCTATCTATGGAATTCAAAAGCAGGACATATAGTATGGCTTCTTAAAGTAGGACAAAAAACTGAAAATCCTTCAGAGTCAAGCAGGCACTTTTTTCTTTTTCTATTTTCATTGTATACTCTAGTTTCTCTGAATGCTTATTCTCTTTCTCTGTCTCTCCTCTACCATTTACAGATTAGCTATTTTACTCTGACTCAAAAAGTACAAGGGTATAACTTAGTGGAATTTAAAGGTCCACACTCTTATAACATAAAATCTTAAAGATTCTCAAGCCTGAATTAAAACTTGTCAGTGTCCTAATATATCCTAATGTCTTTCTAAGATTGTTTACCCTAATGACTAGAATTCCTAAAATGCTCAGATTGACTCAAAATTCATACATCACATTCTGAAATTGTTCATCAATCAACACATTGATAATGAGGAAGTTAGAGAATAATATTGCAGTACCTTGTTCCTGCTCACTGAATTAAGTGCCCTTATATGGAAATACTCCTGTCTTACAGTACATTCTAATCCTGTATCCTTTTTTATGGTTTCCTTGAATATTTTAAATGATAGATTCAACTCATGCTAGACCAATTATTTGATTAATGTATTTATCTCAAAAATATTAAGCTCAAATATCATTAACACTTGAGCTAAACCAATAGTTATTTCAATAACAGACTTCTCAAGAACTTGTTTGCATACCCAAATTTCTCACTATGAGAAGGATTTTCTTAAGTGGTTAGTTAAGCTTAATTAAAACATAGTATGTTCAGTTAGTTAACAAGTGACCCGCAAAATTGCAAACAGCACAAACCAATGTGTTAGCTAATTGTAAGCTAGCTACTGCTCTAAGGCAATTAAGTAATTCATATCTCAACTTCTTATAATGAGCTATTAATAAACCCACAAAAATGCATTTTAAAACTATTATAATTGCACATGTACCCTGCTATTGTTTTACAAAGTAAGTAAATTCTAACTAGTGATTTGCAAATGGATTTTATTCATAGATTAGATTAAATTGTTGTTTCTCCTAAGAGTTTAATGGTACCCATTTATTGTAATTTTACCCTAAGGAAACAGAAATGTTTTACTGCCTATGACATTTTCTCAGTCCCTATTTTTCTTATGATATTTCCTTCACTGATTTTAGTACTAGATCACACCTGTAATCCCAACACTTTGGGAGACCAAGGTGGGTAGATCACCTGAGGTCAGGAGTTTGAGACCAGCCTGACCAACATGATGAAAGCCCATCTCTACTAAAAATAAAAAAAATAGCCTGGTGTGGTGGTGGGTGCCTGCAATTCCACCATCTTGGGAGGCTGAGGCAGGAGAATTGCTTGAACTCAGGAGGCGGAGGTTGCAGTGAGTTGAGGTCATGCAATTGCAGTCACACCTGGGTAAGAGAGCTAGAGTCCATCACACACACACACACACAAAAGAATTTAGAAGTCTTAAATCTTGCCTTCTACCACATTCCCCACACATTCCCCTCCTCCTTTCCACCCATTCAAAGTGGCTATGATTTGTGGTTACATCAATATGCCAAATTGTTTTATGATGATGATGTAAATATTATTTAGAGATGAGCCATGAGAAACGCTGTATTTGTTTCTCACATAGAAGTTTCTAACCATGGAGTCAACAGTTGCCTAAATTCTTTTTTCTTTTGATTTGCTATTTTAGCCTCTCTTATCTACTTCTATTGAATTGCTCTGTTGTTAGCTTGGTTAATCTGGGAAACGTTTCCCAGAATTCATTTGTCTGTATAGTTCCAGATTAGAACAGGCCAAAAGAGAAATTTGTGCAAGATTTTGGAGGTGAAGATGAAGCACTGAATACCGCTTTTCAAGTATCTTTTTGTGGACAGATTTATGACAGACAAATTGTATTAGTCCATTCTCATACTGCTATAAAGACATACCTAAGACTGGATAATTTATGAAGAAAAGAGGTTTAACTGACTCACAGGCTGTACAAGAGGCATGGCTGGGGAGGCCTCGGGACACTTACAATAGTGGTGGAATGACAAAAGGGAAGCAAGCACCTTCTTCATATGGTGGAGGAGGAGGAAAGAGAAAGAGCGAAGTGGGGAGTGCCGCACACTTTTAAACCATCAGATCTCATGAGAATTCACTATCACGAGAACAGCAAGGGGGAAATCTGCCCGCATAATTCAATCACCTCCTACCAGGTGCCTCCCGCTCCATTGGGTATTGCAATTCAACTGTGAGATTTGGGTGGGAACATAGAGCCAAACTATATCACAAATACAGAGGTGCCTTGAACTTGCTCTCCTCTGCTCTCTGTCCAGTTCTTCTGGACCCTGGCTCTGCTGACCAACAGTGACTTCAAGCCCACTGTCAGATATACAGAGTTAAGAGCTTCCCATAGACCTCTCCACAAGTTCTCCTGTGGTAAATCCCCTTCAGCAGCTGGACATACTTGTCTTCTCAGTTTTTCCTACAAGCTCCAACTTATCCACCTATGCCAGGGCTTTCTGGGAGCTGGCTGTTGGCTTAATTCTCAAATTCTCCTATTGCCCCTTTCACAGTGCACATTCCCAGCTTCTACACTGTGTATGACTTAAACCCATAATTAATTATCCCTGAACACTCATAGTGGTTGCATTTCCCTGACTGAATGCTGAGACTCTAGTACTAATTCTTCCAAAATCATGAAAGGATTGAATACCTCTCCTCAAAATAGTCATATCCATTAAGTAATTGATTATCTCAGCTTCTTTTTTTTCTTAAAAAGTCCCTTTTGGGTCTCTCTGTCCTGATTTTACATGGACTAGTTATTCTGAAGATCTGGGGTACTTATGTTACATGGGACTACCCTTCAGCTGTGTCCTTGAATAGCAGAAGGGACAGAAGAGGCGAACTCGCTTACGGCCTCCTTATAAAAGGAGTGTTTTGCCATTATAAACCCCTTTGATAAGGCCCTAATCCATTCATGAGGGCAGAGCCTTATGGTGACTAGGCCATGAATTTATCAATTTTTAAAAATGCAGTTTTGTGTGGAAGAAATTTGGAGTGAGAGGAGAGGAGTTTCAGGAGATGGCGTTGGAAAGGGGTTAGATTATCAGAGTTCTTACATGCCAAAGAGAGGAAAGTGGGAGCCCCAATATGATACCAGCCGCCCATCAGGGTCTCAATATTGTTGAATGAAAGTATAAGCATATGACTTTCATATGGGGCAATGGAGACCAATCAAAGAGTTTTAAGCAGGTAGCATGATTACTTCTGTAGACTTAGTAAGACAATAAAGCAATACTAGCAGCAATAAAGATAGCAGGGAAGTAAGTTAGGAAGCCATTGCAATAGATCCAGTGACAGATGATCTGTCTTCTTCCACCTAGTGGATGGCTGTTGGGATGGAATGGAACATCATAGTTGACATTTTTCTAAACTGATGAATAATTAGAAGTGGAGGAAGAGTGGAGGCCAAGCCATGGATAACTCCAAGTTTCTTCTCTTGAACAGCAGAGCAAATTGTAATGCTGTATATACAGATTGAGAACACAGCAACAGGATTAACGCTGAGGTAAGAGACAAGGTATATTTGAAGTGTTTAGCTTTCATTCAAATGGAGCTTCCAGCAGGAATATGGAAATCCCAGTGGGATCTCTGTAAGGAGACCAGTGCTGGAGGCATCATTTGGGAAGTTATCAGTACGAAAATTAGCAGTAAAAAACTGGGGAAAAATGAGTTTACCATAAAAGCTAAGACAGAACAACATCTGTTCAGTTCACAATCATTTAGTTAGAAAAAACATTTTTAGTCTCTTCAGATATTGAATCAAGGCATGAAAAGTAAAATAGCTGGCTCAATAAATTACAAAGGGTGAAAGAAGAGCTTGAACTCTGCATTCCTTGCATACAAATTTTACTATTTACACCAACTATAAAAAATTATAACAACACTAATAATTTCTACAATGCAGGTTGGTAGTCTATAGGTCATGGGGGCAACTAAAATACAGAAACAATTCTGATTGAAATACTAAATTAACCCATCTATATTTAAATTATCACTAAGACTCTTATTTAACTGTTATATTTTAAAACCCTACCAAAATAAAAACTTAATTTCTAGAAACCTTTAGGCATAAACACATGTTGAATCCACATCAACAAGAAGAAAATTGTCTCTTTGAAAGGAGAAAGCATGGAGCCACAGAAGTAGTGTGGCATTATCAACAGCATGATCTCAAAATCACGTCTTTCATTATGAAGCGAGGAGTTCCATAAAGACAAACATTTCAGACATCCAGCCAGCAGCATATCAGGATTTTTTTTTTTAACAAGTTGCAATTTTATTATCACAAGTAGGAGAGTGAGTCCTATTCAATTCAACATCATGAGATATTCCAGTATTCAAATGTAAAATTGAAAATAAACATACATGTTCAAAAAATTAGAAAGGAAAAGCCAAAACATTTACTATTTGGAAACAATATAATAAAACAAGAAGAAAATTCTTTGTCATATTAGCTATTATATTTTCTTATTGGTCATTACTAATATGTAAAAGGGTGATTTCCTTTTGTAAGCTAATCTTGGTTCCAGTTACCTTACTGAACTCTTGCTAGTTTTGATTATTTCTCAGTCGATTACCTTGGACTTCATCAGTAGGCTGAGGAGACAATTTTATGAGTTCACCAAAATAATTTTATTTTCTTCCTGGACTAGCATGAAGACTACCTTCCCTGCCTCTCTGCCAGCAATGTGAGGCAAGCTCCAAATGCAGACAACAGTTATGTATACCATTTCCAAGGCTGGTTGTAAAATGTCCTGAATTATTCTTAACACACACTCTCTCTGTTCTATTTTCCTGCTAGATTATAAGACACAGGACAACCTGGAAGTCTCTTGTTGATAATGGCAGAGCGTCTGTCAGTCCAAGATCCCAGAATGACTGAGTGAACCCTAACACCATTCAGCCTGGACCATAGTAGCTGGAATAACTTACTTGGACCAACACAAAAACTAACATGAAATTTAAATCTTTATTGAGCTAAAATTAAAACCATACTAAAAGACACAGGCAAGCTATACTAAGTTACAGATGTAATGTTATAAATGTATAGATTCATTTGTAAGTCCATGAAACCCCAATCAAAGTCCAAAAATATTATGGAAATGCTAAAGTTAAATAGGAAATTCCTATGAAAGAATAAAATAGCTAAGATAATTTTGAAAAGACCAAGAAGGGAGAACACTGCCCTATAAGACATAAAAATATATTTTAAAGCTATACAAATTACTATAGGGTTGTGATTTTACAGAATTATTCAGTGGAATCAAAATGGAAAGCAAGAAGATTCATAATACATAAAAATTTAATTCATGAGAAAATTAGCACCTGAAGTCAGCATGGACTATTCAATAAATGATATTGAGATAAGAGTCTAGTTACTGTAATAAATGGATAAGATTAGATCACCTCATAGCATTCAAGAAACTATAATGAATTAAAAATCAAAACATAAAAATCAAAGCTACAAAAATAAAACAAGGAAATGCAGACTATGTTTATGACCTCAGGGAAGATAGGCCTGCCTAAACAAGTCATAAAAATTAAAAGTCATAATAATTAATGCCCAGATTGTTTAATGGCAAATCAAATCAAAAGGAAAAAATAAAATAAAATAAATAAAAGATAAGGAGCATAGGTCATAAATTGGGTAATTCATAGGTAAAATAAAAATGTTAAATCATTTAAAGATGCTTAATCTCACTTATAATTGGGTGTATTAAAATTAAAATGAGGCTTTTTACTCTCAAAATTAGCAAATTTTAAAACTTTTGATAATATCAAATATTGTTAAGAATTTGTAGAAGCAGATATTGCTAAACATTATGGATAAAAAGTTAATTGGAAGAGTAACCTAGGAAGGTAATTTGATGATTTGGTATTATCTATTGCAGTTGAAGATGAGTATGCCCTATAATTTAGAAATTCTACTATTTCATTTGCATGCTGGCTACAAACAGTTGATGTGTGCCTAAGAAGGCCCACACAAAGATGTTCATTTCAGCATTATTTATATCAACAAAAAATACAAACAACCTAAGTGTCCCTCCTTATGGGAGTGGTTAAATAAACTTTGGTCTATTGTTCAATATTGGTTATAAAAATGTGATAGAACTAAATATATTTAGAAGGATATAATCTGAAGATAAATTATTGAAAGTCGGAAAGTGGAAGTGGAGGCCACACTTCTCCTCCTGCCTACCAGCACAATTACAAAAGTGTTTGCTCTTTCTGCCCAGTTGCCTGTGTTTATGCATATTGCAAGCTGGTCATGGGGCATCAGCTTGCTGGCTTGGATCATGGTTGCAGCAGTGAGGTCCTGAAGCAGTAATAGTGGCAGCAGGATCCTGATACCTCAGCTTAATGACCACAAAAGAGGTAGCAGCATCCTGGCAGGCCAACACTGCAGTGTTCTAGAGATTTTCCTAGAAGCCCATCTCACAGCTTACTTTTCTAGTTCAACCAATTTTTTTGGAAGCATCTAATTTGCTATATTTGTTTTTTGTGTTTTTTTTTTCCCCCACAAACTAGCCAGAGAGGTTTCCATTATCTGCAACTGAACGTTGACATATAGTATTTGGTACCAGAAACAGCTGTGGGCAACAGGTTTTCAAGGTCAAGAGTTTGTGATTGTTGTTAATATTTGACCTGGTTGGTTTTGAGTAATGACAATCTGGGTAGCATTCAAGGATGCAAATACTGATAATTGAAGGAAACTTACATTTAACTGTGTTCACCTGGAATAAAATGCCAGTTGAAGTTGTGGCATTGGTGGATCAAATGGTGACTCCCTTTACGTAATATGTACAGCAGGTAAAACACAGGACTGTGGGATGGGGTGATCTTTTTATTTAAAAAGCCCATTGAACATTAAAATGAAAATTACAGAATCCAGGTTTTTAATTCTTAGTCCCAAGAGTGATCAGAGATTGGGAAGTTTGTGTGAATGTGCTCAGAAATCTACCTCTTACATCCACAGTGTTGATGTAGTCAAAAAGCACAGGCAGAGGCAAACCTTAGCACACCTGAACTACAATGAAGGTTTAATTCTCAACTCAATGCATCTCTTGTTTGAAGGTTGTGAAAATTAGGGCACTGACTGGGACAAATTAGAACTCTGAGAAATAGAAGACTGAGTTTACCTGTAACCCCTGAAACCCATGGAGCCTCCCTAGCTTCATCTTATGAAATGGGTCCTCTCAGCTAGAAGACAGGTACTGATCTCACTGGAGGTCATGACTTGCAAAGAAACACCATTTCTCTTAGAGCCCTATTTCTCTACCTGTCATAGCCTCCATACCAAAACTGAGCCAGACCCCAACATTCCTCAGAGGACCACTTAGAAAATCAAACTTGAAAGGGAAGTTTCAGTCCCTAAAGAGATTTATTTATATTAGAAAAAATTTAAAAACACTAGAAAATATATGCAAAAATAAATTCCAAGGGTTTTAGAACAGGAGTGGAAATATACAATTTTGCTTCTGACTGAATGAATCAATATAGATGTTCACATGAAAGACTCTCAGTTCACTGTGCTAAGTCAAGAAACTGGAAATGGCTCTCTTTGTACGGACAGCTAATTAAACCCTAGCCTCAATAGCAAATAAGTATGCATGTTAACGTATTTATTTTTCTCAATGACCCTAAAAAGTAACAATTAATATTACCCTATGAGATAATATTAAATAATCTCAC
This sequence comes from Cacajao melanocephalus, assembly GCA_963573385.1. Lineage (NCBI taxonomy): Eukaryota > Metazoa > Chordata > Mammalia > Primates > Pitheciidae > Cacajao > Cacajao melanocephalus. The sequence continues at coordinate 10,196 of CAUYLG010009316.1, forward strand.
CTATATCATGCAGCAGAGATAGGACTGAACTACTCTTCAGAAAGAACCCACAAATTTGACTTTTTTCCCCCACGTTTTACCCACAGTATGCCATTCTAAGAACCTATTAGGAAGATGCATTTTACAAGTACTAGTAAAAGCAAATAATGCTTTTCCACTTTTTCCCAGGGAAAGTCACCTAAATGAAAGGTAAAAACAATAGAAAAGAGAACAATAATGAGCAGGTGTCAAAATCAGAGCAAAAATAATTTTAAAAAGGGCAACAAATATGAAGAAGGGGAGGCAAAATCATAGGAAGTTATCCATAAGATAACAAAGGTAGAGCAGATGAATTAAAACTTTCTTAAATGTACTTTCATTTAAAATAATAATGTGACAGTATAAATTAAAAGTTCAGTGACCACATAGAAAAATCATAGTAAGATGCCCCATAGTCTTTACTTAGAAGCAAATTAGGGCTCATCATTTGTTAGAATTATAAAAAATTATTAGAGTACAAAGGGACCTTAGAGTTTATCTAATGTAAACTCTGCATTTGTATTGGTGGTTTATATCCTAAAGTGTTATATAAGGGGCTCTCTAACTCATTTTCACTAACCTACTTTCTTGTGCTAGCAAATAATATGTAAATGGTTGAAGGAATTCTCAGAGATTATAAGTAAATCAATATCATGTACTCCTAATCATTATAATCCTAGTGTAACAGTAAAAATAATTGATGATTTTCAGAGTAGGAATCTTGAAAAGATCAATGTCATAATTTTAAGATAAAAGGATTACCCTCTCTTGATGTTGGAGGAAAACAGCAGCCTTGAATTTTCTTCCTAGACAATGTACAGAATGGTATAAAATGTCTAAGAAAAAAATAGGCAATTCATTGTTATAAAGACATCTGAAACACAGGCATCTGGGGATTAGAGAAAAGAAGCAGCACTTGTTCAGGCCAAGAAGCAAATTGTTTAAATGCCTGCTACCTTAGCCATATTTATTTATAGTGATTTTTCATCAAAACAGATTCCATATTAATTCTGACATGTTTATGTCTGGTAATGGAATATTTATCGAGAAGATGTCACTTTTTTCTGAAGACTTTATTTAGTTTACATACCCAGCTGGCACTTAGCATTGCCTCACTACTGTCATCGTTCACTTTCCAGATCTAGTCTCATTTCCGTGTAGTTTATGGTCTAATTATAAGGAACAGACTGCCTGGAAACTGTTTTATAAAAATTTGATTATATAGTGTCACAGTAATATTCGCTAAATTTGACAAGAATGTACTGTTCAGGTGAAAAAATCACGTATTTTTACATAAAAATTCACGATTACTGTAAGATCATGACTAATGTTAAATTCTTAAAAATCAATGAATTGGACTCAGTCTCTCTTATAAAGTTACCAATCTGTCCTTCTTATACAGTTATCAATTGTTTTCTAAAAATGTAGAATAAAAATGCATTTAGGAAAAAAAGTCTGAAAGAAAGTAGAGATTTTAAAAATAATTAGAGATACTGTGAACAAACACATCAAAACTTAGAAAAATAGTTTTCCCAAACTGACTTAAGAAGAAAGATAAAACCTAATAAACCAAAAAAAAATTGAAGAAATTAAAAGTCATCTTATCCTAAAGACCAGACTCAGATACCTTTAGAGATGACTTTAACCAAACTTTCAAGAAATGAGTAATCCTCATATCATAAATTAGTTTCAAATAATAGAAAAATTAGAAAAACTACCTAATTCATTTCATGAATTTACAATTCACTTCATGTCAAAGCCAGGAAAGTGCAGCCCAAGAAAAGGGAGTTATGGATCGATTCACTTGTGAACATAAATGCAAAGATACTAAACTAAATACTAAAAAACTAAATTCATCAGTACATAAAAAATATACTTCCACCAAGTAGGGTTTATCTCAGGAAATCTTAGATAACCAAACATCAGAATGTCTAATATTATTCACTACATTAATAAAATAAAGGCAATCGGACATATGATCTCTCAATGGATGCATTAATCAATAGATGAAGAAAAACATTCACTTAGGTAAACATTCATAATAAAAGCAACTTTTGCATAATAAAAGCACAGAAAACAAAATATCTTATTTATAATAAAAGCACCTTGCTACTCAGTGTTGTGTGGGAAGTTAAAAAAAGCACTTGGCATAATAATAGCAAAACAAACATTAAACAGAATGTTTTTCAACTTCCTTCTTCCTTCATCTAAAGTGATAAAACTTCAGAATCATTTGCACTATATTAAAACAAGATAAGAGCCTTCTACTGTGACTTAATAGCAAGCTCTTTTTCAAAAGGCATAATAATTATAAAGAGGACATTATTATCCTTCTTTGCTGATGTTATCATTCTATTGGATTTCGTATCCAATAGAATGTTCACAAAACCTATTAAACTTACGTGAAGATTTAGCAAAGTGTCTGGATAAATTATTAACATATAAAAAATAGTATCATAACTATATATACCAATAATAACAGAATATAGAATAGAAAAATATATTTATGATAGAAAACACAAAATTCTTATAAATAAATTTAATAAAAATATATAAAATATATGGCAAAAAGTTGACGTTAATTTAATGAACATTATCAACCTGAATAAATGGAAATCAATGTTATGGTTCTATGTGAACAAATTTAAGGATATCAATTTTCCCTCAAACCAATCTGTAAAATTGATGCAATTCCCCTAAATTCTGGTTGTTTTGTCTAAAACTTAACAAGATAATTCTAAAATTCATATGGAATGCCATAGAGTCAAGAATAGCTAAAATTCAAATTTTAAAGAACAAAGATTGTAAGATTTGCTCCACCAGATATTAAAAATTATCATAAATATTTAGTAAGTAAGACCAGAGATAAAGGGCAGAAAAATTGACAATAGGCCAATACAACAGACTAAGGAATACCCAAACAGACTTAGGCATAAGTAAACTCAATTTTGACAGAGGCACAGGATTCATAAATCAGAAAAAAATAATGGAGTTTTGAAAAACATGAAAAATTTTTTTAAGTCAGTCCAAAAATGTTTTAGATATTTCACACCACATGCAAAAATCAGTTCTAGGCAAATTTTAGACAATATCACAAACAAAATTTCAGAACTTTAGAAAAAATATAACAATATCTTTATGACTTAGGGTTAAGGAAGAATTTTCTAAACAAGACACAGAAAACACAAATGGTGAAAGAAACTCTAAATAAATAACTAGATTGAAGTTTAAAACCTTTTTTCAATAAAAGACATCAAAAGAAAAGTTAAAACAATTTTTAAAAAGCTACTTTGTAGCACACCTACATTTTAAAGGAACACTATTAAATATAGAGCAATATAAAACTTTATAAACTCTTTATTAAAAATAAATAAATAAATCACCCAATAGAGAATGAGCAAAATATATGCAAAGAAATTTGCAGAGGAGAATATTTAAATGACCAATAAACCTAGGCAAAGATATTTCCCCACACTAGTAATTGAAGAAATGCAAGTGAACCCAGAAAGTAAAACCCACAAAATTGTAAGGGCCCCTGATAACTGACCCTTCTGGAGTTTCTAATCTCTCAGATTTGTCCACACTGAGCCTCCTGCAATTTGTCAATTACTGTTCAGGTTTTCCTACCCCAGTAATGGTTTCTGGAGAGGTATCTGTTTATGTAAGTTGTTATTTTGCTATTTGCCTATCTCTCCAACTTCAGCGGCACTGATTTCCCTTTTAAACTCACATCTTCTATGCAATTTCAGTTTGTTCAGCTTTTTACTTGTTAGGATAGAGTGGCAATTTCCAAGCTGGAAGCAGAAACCAGAAGCCATGAGTGCCTTCTTCAGACTACAGAACTCATTACTATGGTCCTTTACAAAGTTGCTTTCAAGGAGTAAATTGTTAGTTTGCCTGAAATTGCTTTTCAAAACCTAAAGTATTATTGGTGAATCATTACAAAGAAGTAAAAACACTATCAGTGTAGCACTGCAAGAGGAAAAGTCAAAGGAGAAAATATCTTATTTGACTAGATAAATAGAAATCAAATGTTTTCTTTTAGGTCTTAAGACATGTGGACACGCTTTAAACTTTTCTATTTGGTTTCGACTTTGATTTACCCAGGGAACAACTGGCAAACATATCAAAACCTATTATTTCCAATTGGCTTCTGCTTATTTATGGAGTAATTATCAAGATTATAAGACAATCTGTTTGATTTCTCCTGTGAGTGTTGATATGACCTTGCTAAGTTTCTGTTTCCCTTAGATGAATGATCAGAAGCATATTTGAATTTATCTTTTAAAAAGAATTATGAAATATTTAAACACAGAGAAAGTATATGGAATAACCAAATAATACCCATGTATCTACTTCCCAGATTTGCTTCAAACACTTTTAAGGAAATAAAATATTTCAGATACATTTAATTCCTGTGTAAACGTTCCAAATCTCACTTTTTTCTTTACTCTTCACAGATAATCATTAGGTATTTGTTGCTTCTTTGCACCTTTCTTTATTACTAGTACCTGTTTATGTACCCACTGACAGCATGCATTGATGCTCATATTTTTGCTATTTTAAAGAACATTGCTAAAAATTTTATGTATTATTCCTATGCACATATGGGAGAATTTCCCTGGGACATATGTCTAGACTGGAATATCAGTGTTGTCTTCAACTCAATTAGAAACTGCCAAATTGCTTTTTAAAGTATTTACATGAACTTACAACCCAGCCAAAAGTGCATGAGCATTTCTGTTGCTCTACATCTCACATGTTCATTAATCAGAATTTTTAATGTTCATTAATCTGATGAGTATTAAATAGCAGTATGTTGCCGTGAGCTCTGCCAGGTTCTCACAGTGAATAGTGGAGATAAATCTCCTAATGCTTCCAACAGGGAGAAGAAAAATGGAACCATCTTGAAATATTTCAAAGCATTCTGTTCTTAACAATGACTTCCCTTAGGAGAAATTATTTAATCAGAGCCTATCCTGCTGAGGTTTTATCAGAGCTTAACTGATCTCAAAGAAGGAAAGCACCTAAGCACAGCTGACTCTTGCCATCATGCACCAACTAAAGTGGTGGGGTTAGAAACCGAGAAGCACTTGTTAAGTTCACAATCTGACTAAAAGACAGAGACCTAATCACTCTCCCTACACCTTACCAGCACATTACTAAAGTGCTACTAACAGCAATCCACTTTACCTAGTACATTCTGTATGATTATCAAGAAAGAAATTACAATGCCTATAAAAAGCAAATGCATAGTTTGAAGAGATAGAGCATGTATAGCAAGATAGACCAGACTTAGATATGGCAGGGATGTTGGAATTATACTGGGAATTTCTTTAAACTGTAATATGCTAGGGATTATAATGGCTAAGGTACACAGCATGCAATAAACTATGGGCAGTATAAGCACAAAGATTGATATTCTAAGAAAGAACCAAACAAGGAATGCTGAGATTAAAAATATTGTAAAAGAAAATGGGGACTACCTTTGATGGACTTATTAGGAGCTTACACACAGCTGAGCACTCTGAGTTTTGGGATATCTCAATAGAAACCTTCAAAAAGGAAAATGAAACGGGACAAAGATAGAATAAAAACCATAACAATATCCAAAATCTGTCTGACAACTACGGAAGGGGTAACATGCGTGTGATAAGAGTACCAGAAGGAGAAAAGAGAAAGGTGCAGGTAAAATATTTGATACATAATGACTGACGATATCCCAAATTAATGTCAGACACCAAACCACAGATCCAAAATTCTCAGTGAACATCCAGCAAAATTAATGCCAAAATATGCACCTAGGAATATCGTAATCAAATCTTAGAAAATTAAAGATAAAGTCTTGAAAAAAGCCAGAGGGGGAAAAAATCCTACCTCTTACTCATAGTACCAGATACCCAGCAACATGCCTGGCTAATTTTTTTTTTTGGGGGGGCGGTTGTAGGAGGATTTTATTTAACGTGATCATGGGCTTAGCAGAATTGCTTCCTAATTGTGAGTAAAGGACAAAGAAAATGGGTTTTTTTGGTTATTAAATATTTTTTGATTGCATTTTACGTTTTGGGGTACATGTGAAGAACATGCAAGATTGTTGCATAGGTACACACATGGCAGTGTGATTTGCTGCCTTCCTCCCCATCACCTATATCTGGCATTTCTCCCCATGCTATCTCTCCCCAACTCCCCACCCCCCACTGTCTCTCCCCTATTTCCTCCCAACAGACCCCAGTGTGTGATGCTACCCTCCCTGTGTCCATGTGTTCTCATCATTCAACACCCACCTATGAGTGAGAACATGTGGTGTTTGATTTTCTGTTCTTGTGTCAGTAATTACTAGTCTTAATGTGTGTCTATGCTACCAAGATATCCATATATTGTATAGTTATACAAATTATCTATTACGTGATGGACTTACATTCTGTCTCCAAGGCAGTTCTGAGAACACTGTTATCTGACTTCTCATCCTGCACCTCCAACCCTAAAAATTCCACACTACTCCTGATTCGTGCCCAGTCAGTTTCATCCCAGGCAAAGAGAGTTCAAGCAAAAACTAATAACAAGCCACTAAACTAATTCAAGTTTGTGTTTGCATTTGCAGCAAATGATCTGCAATTTGTAAGCCAATTATTTATACGTAAATAAATGTTTTAAGGTTTTTGAAAGCAATCTGCTGTCTGAATTAAGTTAAACAGGCCCTTGAAATCTCATCTGTGCTATAATTGAGTTAGTAATTTCTTACTTTATAGATAATGCATGTACTATCCCAATCTCCACACTGGTGGAATGTGAATCAAAAATGTCAGTTTCGGAGAGAGATCCAAGATGGCCGATTAGCAGCAGCTCAGGCTTGTAGCTCCCAGTGAAAGCGCAGAGAGCGAGTGGATGCTGCACTTTCAGATGAATTTTTGTTGCCCACAGACCAGGAGATTCCCAGTGGAGGAGCCACACGGGTCACCAGTGCAACTTTTTTGGCCAGTGCAGCTGCTTTGCTGGTGCACCAGCATGGCGCTTCTCAGTGCGGAGTATACGGGATGGGGTGCCCTTTGAGTCAGGCTCGGCTGGTCCAATCCCCACAAGGAGAACAGCAATTGGAAACGCTGAGGACTGAGAGTTTCACAGCAAGCACAGCCGAACTGGGAAGGTCCGGCTCTGTGGGGAAGGGGCGTCCGCCAAAGGAAAACTAAGAAACAGAAAAAAACTTCATCTCCAGGCGGAGAGAGATCCAAAATGGCTGATTAACAACAGCCCAGGATTGTAGCTCCCAGTGAAAGC
>CAUYLG010009317.1:0-97549 GCA_963573385.1 Cacajao melanocephalus
GCCTGTTTTTCCTTGCAAACTCAAATCTGTGAGCTTGGTACCAAGTCCAGGTATAACATTCCTATTGGAAGCCATACTTATATTTTCTTGTAAAGTGCTTTTGAATTAATAAAATATTAGCATAATTGTGTAATAGTTTAAAAAAAAAGTCTAAAAATAAAATTAAAATATCTAGTTGGAGAAATTTTCTGTGCTTTAGTGTATGCTCAAAGATGAATCTCCTTTTTTGGCTATATGTGCCAGGGAAGGACAACCTCTGAGATAAAGTCTTTTGTACAAATTTAAAACTCATCCTTTTTTTTTTTTTTTTTTTTTTTTTTAAGACGGGGTTTCACCAGGTTGGTCAGGCTGGCCTTAAACTCCCGACCTCAGGTGATCCACCCGCCTTGGCCTCCAAGTGCTTGGATGACAGGTGTGAGCCACCACGCCCGGCCAATACTTCTCTTCCTTAAAAAAATTTTGATTTTGGTTGGAAAGATAGTGCATATTTTCCAGAAGTCATTTATCAATATTAGTTCTGCTGTGTCAGTTTTGTCTGAAAGTAAAATCCAGCTCCTCCCTAGTCCCCATACTTGTCAATGGGTGAGATTAAGTTTCATATCTAGAGCATAGAATTTAAAGGAAAGAGAGGAACTTTGTTAATAATGAAAAGAATCTGGGAGGTGAAGGGAATATGTGTATATCCACAGTGAAGACCTGTGGGATTTCAGGTTCTTACTTGAAAAAAAAAAAATCGAGACTTTCTTGAAGCAAGATGGGAAAATTTGGGCATGATTCATGGAACTACTTTTATATAGAATTGAAAATACATTAGAGTTTGATCTGCAATAGTGTTTGTATATACACACACACACACACACACACAATTAAATTTGAAAGTAGTAGATTACTATATTCAGTTACTTTGAAATCAGATTTTTTTTTTTTTGGGTCTCTTAACTGCTGTTTTCTGCCTTGGGTCTCTTTCCAGAGGAATTTCTAAAGACAGTCAAGTGCAGTGTGATTTATGAGGCAGTGAAGGCCAAGTGCTTTGTAGTGACGAGGACCTGCTTACTTTGGGAAAATCAATGAAGCACATCAGTCTGCAGCACACTTTCTGCCTTAATGGTCCTAAGCTTGATCAATATTTGAAATTTAACTTCACCATCAGTCTGTAGGCAGTGTGTGCTTTGTAGCCTTCCTTCCATCTTCCTCAAATATATGGCCAGACCTATTACAGATGGAGCTAGTTACAGTTTTGTGTTTGGTTTTGGATCTGCTTTAAGCCTTGTCTACTGGCACGTTTTAAGGATGTAAAATATGTTGTGCTGTTGGCCAAGTAATGATTTAAACCTTAACATTACCTAGTCAGGGAGGGGAGTGTTGGACAGATGCACAAAGCTCTGTAGCATGGTTGTTTATCAGTTCTTCTTCCTAAACATTCTCTCATTAAGTGGTATTTCAGTGACTCCAGCATCTTGGAGAGCATTCTGGCACTGACTGGCTTTCCTTTCTTTTCTAAGACTTAATTTTTTTAGAGCTGTTTGTAGGTTCACAGCAAAATTGAAAGGAGAGGGCAGAGATATCCTATATGTCCACTTCCTTCACACATGCACAGCCCCCTCTAATAACAATATCCTCCGCTAGAGTGGCATTTGTCGTAAGTGATGAACTTACATTCATATATTGTTATCACCCAAAGTCCACAATTTAAATTAGGGTTCACTCTTAGCGTTGTATATTCTTTTCTTTTTTCTTTTTTTTCCCTGGAAAGTTGAAGCAATTAATTCAAGGTGTTGTATATTCTGTGGGCTTGGACAAACATATGACATATCTGCCATTATAGTATCATACTGAGTATTTTTACTGTCCTAAAATGTGACTTTCTGTTCACAGATTCTCTAACCATGGCACAGGTAGAGAAACGTGGGGGTTTGCTTCGGAAATCTTCAGCCTCCAAAAAACCGCTGAAGGAAAAAGTGGTGCTGATGTATGATGAGATCTTCATGGTAAGGCCTGCAGGCTTGTTGTGTTTCTTAGTTTCTTAGTCCAAGATGAGAAATACCCTTACTTCTGCCTGCCACCTTCAGGTTCCTCGGAGGATATGGGAGGAGGGAGAGAAAGAGGGTTTGAGGGCAAAAGTGAAAGCTTTCATAGTAGAGATTATGATTATGTATTAATTAGTATAGGTTGTTATTATGTTGTCCTTACAGGTTGTTGTCATGAGGTAGGTAAAACAATTGAAAGGAGGGAGGAAGGCTGGGGAAGCTCCTTTTCTGAATATTTTAAAGAAAGACAGCCAGGTGTGGTGGCTCATGCCTATAATCCCAGTTCTTTGGGAGGCTGAGGCTGGCAGATCTTCAGGTCAGGAGTTCGAGACCAGCCTGGCCAGTATGGTGAAACCCCGTCTCTACTAAAAATACAAAAATTAGCCAAGCGTGGTGAGAGGCACCTGTAATCCTAGGTACTCAGGAGGCTGAGGCAGAAGAATTGCTTGAACCTGGGAGGCAGAGGTTGCAGCGAACAGAGATCACGCCACTGCACTCTAGCCTGGGTGACAGAGTGAGACTCCATCTCAAAAAAAAAAAAAAGATTTGCTTTCCTTATGATCTACTAACTTAGGACTCTTATCCTAGATGTCCCATGAAGTTTCTCTTGGACCTAGAATTCTATAATTCAGATATTTTTAAAGGGTACATTATTATATTCCATCTCAAGTTGTTGGTAAATGAAATAATTACTTAGACTATTTCATTCTCCAACTACATGGGATAACTGAGGAATTACTGGCAGTTGGGCTGGAGATTTCTTTGGGTCTTCAGAACTGACTGAACATGGTCCAAGCCTATGTTGTAAAATATACCCTATCAGGGGCCAGGCCTGGTGGCTCATGCCTGTAATCCCAGGACTTTGGGAGCCTGAGGCTGGCGGATCACGAGGTCAGGAGTTCAAGACCAGCTTGACCAACATGGTGAAACCCATCTCTACTAAAAATACAAAAATTAGCCGGGTGTGGTGGCACCTACCTGTAATCCCAGCTTCTTGGGAGGCTGAGGCAGGAGAATTGCTTGAACCTGGGAGGCGGAGGTTGCAGTGAGCTGAGATCATGCCATTGCACTCCAGCCTGGGCAGAGTGAGACTGTCTTAAAAAACAAAACAAAACCTGTCAGGGAAGATTAATTAGATATGCTGCAGGGGTACCTGTCTTCTGAAATTCTGGTCATAAGTAGTACACATAAATTAGAATAATGCTTATAAAAAGAATTACTGAACGGACATGGTGGCTAATGCCTGTAATCATAGTACTTTGGGAGGCTGGGGGTGTGGATCTCTTGAGCCCAAGAGTTCAAGACCAGCCTGGGCAACATGGCAATACCTTCGCTCTACAAAAAAAATACAAAAATTATCCAGCTGTGGTGGCATGCACCTGTAGTCCCAGGTACTTGGAGGCTGAGGTGGGGGGACTGCATAAGCCTAGGAGGTCAAGGCTGCAGTGAGCCCTGATCACACCACTGTATTCTAGCCTGGGCGAGAGAGTGAGACCTTGTCTTAAAAAAAAGAAAAAAGACTGTGTATTGGGTTTCTACTATGTGGCTAGTGCATTATAAATGTATCACTAAATGTAGAGGAATTCTAATTCTGACAGGAATTCTGCGAGGGCACTGGTAACATCCTCATTTAACAGATGAGGTAATTTGAGATCTCTGCTGGAAGGTGTTGGAGCTGTGATTTGAACCCTGGTGACTGACTCCAAAACCATGGTTCAGAATAAATAATGCAGTCAACCAAAAAACTAACTTTGGCAAGCCTTATAAACAGAGTTTGACATGCAGAAGCTTAATACAGATTGCCCAAGTCTGTATAAGCAGCTATACAAAGAGGTGCTAGGATCCTATTAGGATACTTTCTTTGTTACGCAAGCTCGTTGTACATAGAACTCCTGCTTGAGTGAGCTCTGGGGATGGGAAGTGCCAGTTCCATGAGTTCCCTGAGTTTCATAGACAAAAAGTGATATTACAGAAGTGTGAGGGTCAAACTGTGACCCCTGCTAGGAAGCAGGACTTGAGAGAAAGTGATAGAATCCACTAAATGGCTGGGTGTGGTACCTCACACCTGTAATCGCAGCTACCTGGGAGGCTGAGGTGTGTGGATTGCCTGAGGCCAGGAGTTTGAGACCAGCTTGGGCAACATAGCGAGACCCCATCTCTAACAACAAAATTAGGTGGGTGTGGTGGTATGCACCTGTAGTCCCAGCTAGGCTAGTTCCAGCTGTTCTAGCTACTATAGGAGAGTGAGGTGGGAGGATCCCTTGAGCCCAGGAGTTCAAGGCAGCTGTGAGCTGTAATTGCACCATTGCACCCATCCTGGGTGACAATGAGAACCTGTCTCTAAAGTAAGTAAATGAATAAAATAAATAAATAATTAAAAAAAGGTATTCACTAAATGAGAACGTTGTGAGAAGGCCAGAAATGTTGCTGCTTTATTAAAAATTAAAAATCCAGAAGAGGCCAAGCATGGTGGCTCATGCCTATAATCCCAGCAGTTTTTGAGGCCAAGGCGGGCAGATCACATGAGGTCAGGTGTTTGAGACCAGCCTGGCCAATATGGTGAAAGCCCATCTCTACTTTTTAAAAATGCAAAAATTAGCCGGGCATGGTGATATGTGCCTATAATCTCAGCTATTGGGGAGGCTGAGGCAGGAGAATCACTTGAACCCAAGAGGCGGAGGTTGCAGTGAGCTGAGATCATGCTATTGCACTCCACCTGGGTAACAGAGCAAGACTCAAAACAAAGGAAAACAAAATCCAGAAGAGATTATTAGTATTTTATTATTAGATCAGGACTTAACTACTGATGACATTAGTTCCTGGTAGTAACTTTATGCTGTTTTATTTTAATTAATTAATCAATTATTTATTTTGAGATGGAGTCTTGCTCTGTCGTCCAGGCTGGAGCGCGTGGTGCAGTCTTGGCTCACTGCAACCTCCACCTCCTGGGTTCAAGCAGTTATTCTGCCTCAGCCTCCTGAGTACCTGGGATTACAGGCACATGCCACCATGTCTGGCTAATTTTTATTTTATTTTTATTTCACTCTGTTGCCCAGGCTGGAGTACAGTGGTGCCATCTCGGCTCACTGCAACCTCTGCCTCCAGGGTTCAAGCAATTCTCCTGCCTTAGCCTCCTGAGTAGCTGGGACTGCAGGCACCCGCTACTACATCTGGCTAATTTTTTGTGGTTTTAGTAGAGATGGGATTTCACCATGTTAGCTAGGATGGTCTCGATCTCCTGACCTCATGATCCGCCTGCCTCGGCTACCCAAGTGCTGGGATTATAGGTGAGAGCCACCTCACCGGGCCATTTTTGTATTTTTAGTAGAGATGGGGTTTTACTGTGTTGGCCAGGCTGGTCTTGAATTCCTGACCTCAGGTGATCCACCTGCCTCAGTCCTACAAAGTGTTGAGATTACAGGCGTGAGCCACTGTGCTCAGCCTGTTTACTCATTTTTATTTATTTATTTATTTATTTATTTATTGAGACAGAGTCTCACTCTGTTGTCCAGGCTGGAGTGCAGTGGTGCGATCTCAGCTCACTGCAACCTCTGCCTCCTGGGTTCAAGCAATTCTCCTGCCTTGCCTCCTGAGTAGCTGGGACTACAGGCCCACATCACCACACCTTGCTAAGTTTTGTATGTTTAGTAGAGATGGGGTTTTGCCATCTTGGCCAGGCTGGTCTTGAACTCCTGGCCTCAAGTTATTCGCCCACATTGGCCTTCCAAAGTGCTGGGATTACAGGAGTGAGCCACTGCACCTGGCTGTCTCCTGGTAGTAGTTTTAAAAGGTCAACTTAAAATAAGGTGGTAGTGGGCTATTGACCTGCTTATTTTATGTCATTCTTTTTTCTTTTAAGTAGGGGTTCTCTTTTTCTTATGTTACCCATTAACCAGCAGCCTTTGATTTCCTAGAATTTGTTGCAAAATTATTGCTAGGAAATTTTGGGTTTTAGCATGATAATTTTGCTAACCCTTTGGACCAATTTAAATTAAGAAATTTAGAGCATATTAAAAGCTCTGTACAGGAGACTAAATGCATATGGAGGGCAAGTAAAAGCAGTCAACACAGCATGCTGTAAAAACCACTGCGGTGTTACTGAGGTGATCTGAGTTCTGGCTCCTGCACTTACGTCAGTCACTTAAGTTTGTGTACCCTGTTTCCTAAAATGGGAGGAGGGTGATAGTATCTACCCTTCCTGGCTCACTGGATTGTATTTCATATATGTAAATAGGGTTGAAAACAACACTGTACCAATCCACGGGTGACATGTCATTATGTGACTAACTTATTCAGATGTAAAGTTCATTTCTTGCTAGAAGAGAAATATTTTAGGGAAGTTCTTAACTTTTGGTGCAGAGAATATACATCCATGCACATAGTTTTGTACTTGGCAAAAAAAAAAAACACAAAGAGATAGTTTTCTTCCCCCTTATAGAAGTTTAGAATGACCAAGAATTTTCTTTTTTCTTTTCTTGAGGCAAAGTCTTGCTCTGATGTCCAACAGTGCAGTGGCATGATCTTGACTCACTGCAACCTCTGCCTCCCAGGTTCAAGCAGTTCTCCTGCCTCAGCCTCCTAAGTAGCTGGGATTACAGGTGTGTGCCACCACGCCCCGCTAACTTTTGTTTTTTTAGTTGAGAAGGGGTTTCACCATGTTGGCCAGGCTGGTCTTGAACTCCTGACCTCAAGTGATTCACCCACCTAGGCCTCTCAGAGTGTTAGGAGTACAGGCGTAAGCCACTGCACTCGGCCGACCAAGAATTTTCAAAGTTAATTTTGAAAACTAAGGTTGACTATATTCTTTCCTAATGCTTTTGGTGTTAGCTGGGAAAGCTGAATGTGCTTATCTTCTGGTTTCAGACAGAGGACCCCAGTAAGTGCAGTCCTCGGTTTTGGGAGGAGCTCTTTCTCATGAAGGTAAGACTTGGTGGCATCTGTGGAATTTCCTGTGACTATTGCCTTCTCATGTGTTCTGGGTACTACTCTAAAAATGCACTTTGCCCCTTCTTTGTTTACTTGGCAGGTGAATTTAGAGTACCTAGAAGGCAAGCTGGAATCTCTTGATGGTGAGGAGTTAATGAAGATCAAGGACAATATTAATTGCCTATTCCAACACTGCATCCAGGCTCTGGGAGAGGATCATCCAATTCGAGTTGTCAATGCATTGCAGGTACAAGGCTGGGAGATTGGGGAAGTCTTATATAATAGGAGAAAGGAATTGTAACACATATGTTGGAGCTGAGGAACCTAGAATTGCTCTAAGGTATGAAGTTTTCTTTTTTATTTCTTTAAGTTACCAAATATTTATGCCGTATTTGTTTAGCCATTTATTTATACAAATTGACACTTAGAAGTAATCTTATCCATTTGTATAATAGATCTAATGCCAAAGTAGATTGTTAGACAGAATTCTTGTTTTTACTTAAGAAAGGGAAGAATTAGAGAGGAAACTGAAGTAAGAATGATTAGTCTTTATCAAAAATCAGAAGACAGTTAGGCACGGTGGCTCATGCCTATAATCCCAGCACTTTGGGAGGCCGAAGCAGGCAGATAACCCGAGGGTCAGGAGTTTGAGACCACCCTGGTCTGCATGGTGAAACCCTGTCTCTTCTAAAAATACAAAAATTAGCCGGGTGTGCAACCCCCCAGCTTGGGCGACAGAATGAGACTTCATCTCAAAAAAAAAAAAAATTTTGAAAGGGATCTGGGATTTGCAACTCAAAAAATGTTAAGAAACTGTTCTTTATG
Organism: Cacajao melanocephalus; assembly: GCA_963573385.1. Classification (NCBI taxonomy): domain Eukaryota; kingdom Metazoa; phylum Chordata; class Mammalia; order Primates; family Pitheciidae; genus Cacajao; species Cacajao melanocephalus. The sequence continues at coordinate 7,779 of CAUYLG010009317.1, forward strand.
TTAAGTGGCATGATTATAAGAGTCATTCAACAACTATTTCTTAAATAGTGTTATGTGCCAGGCATTGGGCTGGGTGGTGCGGATACACTACAGACTTCTTGAGGACAGAGATTTTGAGTTTCATTCAGTACTTTGTTTGCGGTGAGTAGAATGTTTCTTGAGCACAGAGAACAGTGCCTAGCCAATAGCACTCTAGAAGTAAGTTCTTATTGAATGAATGGTGACAAAGTTTCTAAAATTTAGTCTAATAGGTTTAGTATAGCCTAGTTTGAGAGTACTTAGGGCAGTGATTGACAAGTTTAGAATATGAAGAATCCATGATGGAATAAATAATTTTATTGGAACTTTTGGTAGATTGGGTTTAAGTTTCTAACTTCCTAGTTAGGCAGATCACTTTGTGACCCCCCGTTTTCTCATCTGAAGAATGGCAATAATAATTACCTCTTGAGTTGATGTCCCAGAAAGATGGACCATGTTTATCTTATGGCTTTGTTAACCTTTGGCACTGTAAGTTCCATATTTTGAGTTGTAGGGTAGGGGCTTGATGAAAGCTGGAAATTGTACTTTCAGTAATTGCAGTGCTCATTGTGTGGGCATGAATCGTAAACTGTTTTATTTAGTGGAAATAAGTTGACATTGGGCCACTTAGTGACCCATAAAATAGTGTACATTGTTATAATAGCTAATACTTACTGAGCTCTAACAATGTTCCAGGGACTAAGTACAGTATTATTTCACATAGCCCTCGTAATGTTCCTATAAGATGGATGCTATTGTTATAATTCCTACTTCATAGGTGAGAAAACTGAGCCACTGCAAAGTTAACTAATGTGTGTGTCTAGATTCTCACAGCTAGTAAGTAGTGGATGAGGATTATGAAGATTTTAAGATTTGAAGCAGTTGGCTATTAAAAAGGAACTTAACTATTGTAGTTATTAAAAATAGTTATAAAAACTGTCGGCCAGGCGTGGTGGCTCACGCCTGTAATCCCAACACTTTGGGAGGCTGAGGACGGTGTATCACTTGAAGTCAGGAGTTCAAGACCAACCTGGCCAACAAGGTGAAACCTTGTCTCTATTAAAAAACTACAAAAAAGGCCAGGCGCGGTGGCTCACGTCTGTAATCCTAGCACATTGAGAGGCCAAGGTGGGTGGATCACCTGAGGTCAGGAGTTTAAGACCAGCCTGGCCATCATGGTGAAACCCCATCTTAAAAAAAAAAACAAAAAAACTACAAAAATTAGTCGGGCATGGGGGTGCATACTTATAACCCCAGCTACTTGGGAGGCTGAGGCGTGAGAATCACTTGAACCAGGAGGTGGAGGCTGCAGTGAGCTGAGATTGTTCATGCCATTGCACTCCAGCCTGGGTGACAGAGTGAGACTCAGTCCCAAAAAAATAAAAATAAAAATAAAAAACTGTTAAACTATAATATCAATGCTAAAATTATTATTTTTTTTTTTGAGACAGAGTTTCGCTCTTGTTGCCCAGGCTAGAGTGCAGTGGTGTGCTCTCACCTCACTGCAGTATCTGCCTCCTGGGTTCAAGTGATTTTCCTGCCTCAGCCTCCTGAGTAGATGAGATTACAGTTGCCTGCCACCATGCATGGCTAATTTTTGTATTTTTAGTAGAGATGGGGTTTCACCATGTCGGCCAGGCTGGTCTTGACTCCTGACCTCAGGTGATCCACTTGCCTTGGCCTCGCAAAGTGTTGAGATTATAGGTGTGAGCCACTGTGTCCAGCCCCAAAATTAATTTTAAATAAAGGAAAACTCCACCAATCCTATGATTGAACTCAAGAACTATTTTTAATCTTTGAATATCACCTCCCAGTCTTTGTCTGCAGTATATTTAAAAAGAAGATGGTGGCTGGGTGCATTGGCTTACACCTGTAGTCCCAGCACTTTAGGAGGCCGAGGAGGGAGGATCACAAGGTAGGTCAGGAGTTCAAGACCAGCCTGGCCAATACAGTGAAACCCCGTCTCTACTAAAAATACAAAAAAATTAGCTGGGCATGGTGGCACGTGCCTGTAATACCAGCTACTTGGGAGGCTGAGGCAGGAGAATTGCTTGAACCGGAGAGGTGGAGGTTGCAGTGAGCCAAGATTGTGCCACTGCACTCCAGCCTGGGTGACAGAGTGAGACTCCATCTCAGAAAAAAAAAAAAAAAAAAGGCCAGGTGCGTGGCTCACACCTGTAATCCTAGCACTTTGGGAGGCCAAGGTGAGCGAATTGCCTGAGCTCAAGAGTTTGAGACCAGCCTTGGCAACACAGTGAAACCCCGCCTCTACTAAAATACGAAAAATTAGCCAGGCGTGATGGCGTGCGCCTGTAGTCCCAGCTACTCAGGAGGCTGAGGCAGGAGAATTGCAAGAACCCAGGAGTCGAGGTTGCATTAAGCCAAGATCGTACCACTGCACTCCAGCCTGGGCGCCAGAGCGAGACTCCATCTCAAAAAAAGAAAAAGGCAAGAAAATAAAAAATGAGAATGACAGCATTCTCAATTGCTGTTCCTCTTTTAATTTCTGGATTTTGCACATATTGAGACTCAGACTGGCCTGGGCATAGTGGCTCACATTTCTAATTCCAGAACTTTGGGAGGCTGAGGCAGGAGGATTACTTGAGCCCAGGAGGTGGAGACCAGTCTGGGCAACCTAGTGAGACCTTGTCTCTACAAAAATTAAAAAATTAACAGGGTGTGGTGGCGCACACTTGTCATCTCAGCTACTTGGAACTGAGGTGGGAGGATCACCTGAGCCCAGGAGGTCAAGGCTGTAGTGAGATGTGATTATGCCACTGCACTACAGCCTTGGTGAGAAAGTGAGACCTTGTCTCAAAAAAAAATCAAAAACAAACAAAAAATCAAACCAAACAAAAACCCCCGCAAAAACTCAAACCATGTATTGGAGCTCAGAGCTCAGATAAATTGAATGTATTGAATGTCAGCTGTGTAAGGATGAGACTGCAATGTGGGTCTACAGACCCAGTGTCCTTCTAGTTTTGAGATTTCCTCTTCAGAAATAATTCTTTCTCTCATTTCTGCAGACCTTGTGTGCACTCATTCGAGGAGTCCATCAAAAGAATAAGTCTACCTCTGGGTTTGACATTATCAACATGCTGATGGGCTTTGACAAGGCGGAGCTGTGCATGAAGGTGAGGCATAAGCTGCAGATGTGCCTGTGGGTGTCTGCTTCTCACAGCTATTCATGGACACTGTCAGCAGACAAATGTACTCAAGATTTGGATCAGATAGATATAGATGATTGAATTTGGCCTTGCATTTGTATATTTTTATTTAACAGGTTTGCTTTATCTGAATAAAGGAAAATTTTAAATTCAAATTTGAATAGAGGTATTCTTTCTCTGCAGGATAAAGACTGAAGAGTTTATTTTGTTACTCATATCATACGATCATACATTCTTAAGAGCATTTATGAATTTAAATAAAATATAACAAATTAACATGCAGGGGTAACTTTAGTTCTAAACTTTAAGCTTGTTTAATACAATTACTTTGATTTTACCAGAATTTTTCTATCTAGTGTTTGACACTATCTTTTTTTTTAGTAACAGCCTTATAATTATAGTATACATCCACCCTTTTAGATTATACAGTCTGGCCGGGTGCCATGGCTCATGCCTGTAATCCTAGCGCTTTGGGAGGCCAAGGTGGGTGGATCACTCGAGCTCAGGAGTTTCAGATCAACCTGGGCAACATGGCAAAACCTCATCTCTACAAAAAATACAAAAATGAGCTGCGTATGGTGGTGCATGCCTGTAAGTCCCAGCTACTTGGAGGAGGCTGAGGTGGGAGGATTGATTGAACCTGGGAGGTGGAGGTTGCAGTGAGCTGAGATCACACCACTGCACTCCAGCCTGGGCAACAGAGCAAGACTCTATCTCAAAAAGAAGAAAATATATAAAATGTACAAGCCAGTGAATTTTAGTATATTCACAGAATTATATAATTATCATCACTATCAATTTCAGAACATTTTCGTCACCCTAGAAAGAAAACCTGTACTCATTAGCAGTCATTCTCCAATTCTCTACTCTTCTCAACCCTTGGCAAGCATTAACCTGCTTTATGTCTCTATGGGTTTAGCTATTCTGGATACCTCATATAAATGGAATCATATCATATGTAGCCTTTTGGATCTGGCATTTACTTCACATAATGTTTTCGTGGTTCATCCATATTATAGGATGTGTCAATATTTCATTCTTTTTTATTGCCTAATAATATTCCTTTGGATGGAGATAATCACTACATTTTGTTTATCCATTCCTCAGTTGATAGATATTTGGGTCCTTTTAACCTTTGTTTTTTTTTTTTTTAGAGTTGGGCTTTCACCGTGATGGCCAGGCTGGTCTTGAACTCCTGACCTCAGGTGATGCACTCACCTCGGCCTCCCAAAGTGCCAAAGTGCTAGGATTACAGGCGTGAGCCACCACACCCGGCCCCTTTCAACATTTTAGCTATTAGGAATAATGCTGCTATGAACGTTCATTTGTAAGTTTCTGTATGGATGTATGTTCTTATGTTTTTATTTATTTATGAGGTCTTGCTATGTTACCCTAGCTGGTCTTGAACTCCTGGCCTCAAGTGATCCTCCTGTCTCAGCCTTCCAAAGTGCTGAGATTACAAGCATGAGCCACTGCACTCAGGCCACACATGTTTTAAATTCTCTTGGGCATATACCTACGTATAGAATTGCTGGGTCACATGGTAACTCTATATTTGACATTTTAGGAATTACCAAACCATTTTTCCCTAGTGGCTGTTCCATTTTATAATTTCACTAGCCATGTTTGAGGGTTCTGGTTTCTCCACATTATGTCAGCAGTTGTTTTTGTCTTTTATTTATTTATTTTTTTGAGAAATGTCTTTCATATCCTTTGCCCATTTCTAGATTGGTGTGTCTTTTATTGTTATAAGAGTTCTTTACATATTCTGAATATGTCTTTTATCAGTTATATGATTTGCACTGTTGGACACTATATTGAATGAATGCTGTTTGAACTTCGAAGAATGATCTTCTGTTACTCATTAAATTTAAAATAAATCTGTATACCAGAGAATCCTTATAGTGGTTAGGTTACAAAAAAAAAGATGATCTGGCCAGGTGCGGTGACTTATGCCTGTAATCCCAGCACTTTGGGAGGCTGAGGTGGGTGAATCATGAGGTCAGGAGATCGAGACCATCCTGGCCATGGTGAAACCCCATCTCTACTAAAATACAAAAAAAAAAAAATTAGCCAGGTGTAGTGGTGGGCATCTGTAGTCCCAGCTACTCAGGAGGCTGAGGCAGGGGAATTACTTGAACCTGGGAGATGGAGGTTGCAGTGAGCCGAGATCGTGCCACTGCACTCCAGCCTGGCGACAGAGCAAAAAACTCCGTCTCAAAAAAAAAAAAAGGAATATATAATTATGAATACACAAAAAAGAAAGAAAGAAAAAAAAATGAATACACAGAGATTTAGTACTTAGAGTTATTTTTAAATTCTGGCCTTTTGCAGTTCATGTATATGCCATGGTAAAATCCGAGATAGCTCTTCATTCTCATAGTTCTAACTACTGCTTGTATATTGATGACTGTTAAGTCTCTGTCTTTAGCCTTAACATCGCCTCATGATCTCAGAGTTGTATACTCTGTAAGTACTTGCTGAATGTACTCATTCACACGTCCCCTAAGTACTTCTTCCTTGATATATCCAGAATGGAACTCACTGTTTGTCCTGCATCTCTTCCTCATTCATTCCCTTTCAGAATGGGTGCAGCTGTCTTCACAGGCCCCAGGCTGAACTTGGTGATCATCTGGAGATAAAAGATGAGGGGACTTCTCATCTTTTATCTCCAGATGATCACCAAGTTCAGCTAATTTTACCTCAGTTCGTATTCCTCATACTTGTCTTTCTCTGTTCCGTCCATCTCTGTTATCTGTCACTAGAACTATTACAGTGATGCCTTCATTCATTCTTTTTCTTTTTTTGAGTTGGAGTCTTGCTCTGTCACCCAGGCTGGAGTGCAGTGGCGCAATTTCAGCTCACTGCAACCTTCCCTTCCTGGGTTCAAGCGATTCTCCTGTCTCATCTGCCAGACTAGCTGGGATTACAGGCATGTGCCACCACACCTGGCTAATTTTTGTATTTGTAGTGGAGATGGGGTTTCACCATGTTGGCCAGGCTGGTCTTGAACTCCTGACCTCAGGTGATCTGCCCATCTTGGCCTCCCAAAGTGCTAGGATTATAGGCGTGAGCCACCGCACTTGGCCCATTCATTCTTTTAACAAACATTTGTTGGCTTCCTATATGCCAGGTACTGTGGTAGGCACTGAGGATATAAGAGGCAAATAAGACACGGCAACTGTCTCAGGAAATTGATAATTAGTCCTCATTAGTCTCTCTCCTTTCAAACGTGCCATCTTTAAATCCATCATCCACAGTGACACCACAACTGTGTGGTGTTAGTATGTATATCTTACCCTCATCTTTCCTGCTTAAAATCCTTCATTAGTCTCCTGTCACTAACAGGATAAAGACCAGACTCCCTAGTTAGACTTACAAAACTCATAATCTGGACTATATTTACTTCTCTAGTCTTATATCTCACCACTGTGCCTCATTCTTTATATGCCCATAAAAACAAACTGCTTTTATTTCAACTCATCATTAGGGCCATTTCTTTCCTTATATGTCTTTGATGATGCTAATGCCTGTCTGGAATTCCTTTCCCCCCCAATTCCTATTGAATTTTCAAAATATAACTAATATAACTCACTCCCGAGGGGTCTTGGATTAGGTGACTTTGGAGCAAATTCCATTCCTCCATGTATATTTCTGTCATAGTAACTACTGAATTGAAACTGTTGGCTTGTTTTTCTCTTCCTTTAGACTGAAAAGCACCTTGACAGCAAAGGTCATGGTATTAGTTTTTTCATATATATATATATATATTTTTTTTTTTTTTTTTTTTTGAGATGGAGTTTTGCTCTGTTGCCCAAGCTGGACTTCAGCGGCACAATCTTGGCTCACTGCAACCTCCGCCTCCCAGGTTCAAGCGATTCTTGTGTTTCAGCCTCCTGAGTAGCTGGGATTACAGGCGTGCGCTACCACATCTGGCTAATTTTTGTATTTTTAGTAGAGATGGGATTTCACCATGTTAGTCAGGCTGGTCTTGAACTCCTGTCTTCATGATCTGCCCACCTCGGCCTCCCACCCACCACCTCAGGCGTGGTGGCTCACAGCCTGGGATTACAGGTGTGAGCCACCATGCCCAGCACCTATATTCTTTTAAAGCGCAATATTCAGCACAGAGTAGATGCTCACATATTTATTAAATTGAGCTAAAGCAGTTTACCTTAGCCTTCCAGCATGCTTAAATCCTTATTCTCCATCCATTCTCCTCCCTCATTTAATGTAGAATATTTCTTTTCATCTTCCCTTTATTGGAATATACAAGGGTTTCATCTTTTGATTAGTTTGGGTGTATCAGCTGGCTTTTAGTGCAAGTGATAAATTCCAATTACATTGCCAAGTAAAGACCAGGATGGACACAAGTTAGCTTCATTGGATAGTGCATATGGCTAGTGATAGCCTGTAATGATATTGTTTCTTTGTCATTTATTCAGTGTGCCTGAATCAAGTGTTATGCTTTCTTTACCAAATAATGAAACTTGCCAGGCATAGTGGTTCACAACTGCAATGCTAACCCTTTGGGAGGCTGAGGCAGGAGGATCACTTGAGTTCAGGAGTATGAGACAACATGGTGAGACCTTGTCTCTATTTAAAAAAAAAAAAAGAAGGCCGGGCGCAGTGGCTCACGCCTGTAATCCTAGCACTTTGAGAGGCCGAGGTGGGTGGATCACCTGAGGTCAGGAGTTCAAGACCAGCCTGGCCATCATGGTGAAACCCCATCTTTATTAAAAAAAAAAAAAAAAAAAGAGCCAGATGTGGTGGCACACATCTGTGGTCCCAGCTATTTGGGAGGCTGAGGTGGGAGGATGACTTGATCCCAGGAGTTTGAGATTGCAGTGTGCTATGAACATGCCCTGCTCTACAGCCTGGCTGACAGAGTGAGACTCTGTCTCAGAAAAAAAAAAAAAAAAAAAGGAAAAGAAGCTTATATACAATTATTGAACCATTAGGTTTCCCTTTTTTTGTTTGCTTCATTCTAATCTAAAGGTTTGTATGAGGATGACAGACTGCCAACATGCATTCATTTGGTAGAACAGTGAATTCTTTTTCTAAAGCATTCTTCTCAGTATAGCTAGATTTTGAAGTCTTGTTATTCTTTTTCTTTCTTAGCAACCCCAGCCTGAGAAGAAGTCCTCCTTTTCTTTATCTAACCTTGCAAGGCCTAGGCCTATGAAAATGATAGGGTTGCTTCATTTGTGTTATTCACATTACCCTGTATAACATAACCCAGAGTTGGACAAAGGTGAGGTGTTACCTGGTATGGTTTAATGCTTATTGGTTCTTTTTCTCAGAACTTGATGGAGAGTTTGGATTCATTGCTTTGTGCAGAAGGTTCTGAAAGTCTGAAGAGTTTATGTCTGAAACTTCTCCTTTGCTTAGTGACCGTAAGTAACCTGTCTATGTTTGTCAAGGGTATTAATTGACAGGAGGGGCAATCCTATTTGAATACTTGAGCCCAAAGATAGAAGCAAAAAGAGAAAAAATATTCTCAGTGGGGGTATCGCATCACTCCCTTGTGTCTGAATGTGTAGGAAGTTAGCTGCATGGTCTTTTGCTTCCTAGAAGTTGCTCTTTGGAGCAATGACTGGCATTTTTAGCCTGCAGGCTATGTGATATTTCACTTTAGAAGTTTCACTTCAGGAGAACTACTATCTTCTGGGTTGTCAGACTTGTCCTCATCAGGTCTCATTTGGAAATAGTTCTTGTGATTCTGAGTTTTTTTTTTTTTTTTTTTTTTGAGACAGTGCCCACCTGGCTTTGATTTTATAACTGTAGGCTCCCTGTACTTTCTAGTGGAAGGAGAGTGGGGTATTGATCATTTACTTCAGGAGGTTCTCTTTCCCTGCCACCTCTTAAAGACTTCTGCATTCATAAACCTCTTCCTGTGCACTTGAGGAATAAAACCCAAGAAACTGTTAAGCAAATGCATGTGTAAAGATGTAAGAGAAACAATGAGAAGTTCAAAGACTTAGGAAGTTTTAATTAGCTTATTTCCTACTCCTATAATGTCTGTCTATTCAGGCTCTCATGACTTAAGGGGCACTTGTGAAAGGTCTGTTAAGTTATCTAGTAGAAATATTTTAATATTTCTATTTCTCTTAGATGCTAGGGGAGGAGATTACATGAGATATCAGAATGCCTCAGTACAGACTTTAAAAAGCCTTTTATTGCATTCAGGTGACGGATAACATCAGCCAGAACACTATTCTTGAATATGTAATGATCAACAGCATATTTGAAGCAATTTTACAGGTAGGTCAATTACCTTGTTACCTCTTTCTCTTTGGGGTAAACCACTTCTTCAAATTTTCTCTGTATTCCCAGGAACCAGGAGTTAAAAGTCTCATGCATTTTTGGTTCTTGTTGCAGATACTTTCACATCCCCCAAGTCGTAGGGAGCATGGGTATGATGCTGTTGTCCTCTTGGCTTTGCTGGTGAACTATAGAAAATATGAGGTAACTGGGGCCCTTAGTGGATGGTTGTTATCTTCCTATAATCTTATTAAATGTGGCCCCTCCTAAAGGACTTTGCTTAATGTAGAAGACATGTTCTTGGTAAATGGTATATAGATTAATATTGATAATCCAGATTCTAAAAATTCTATATTAAATGCATGGGGCAGAGGATCTAGTTGTTTAAAGGAATCCTGTGATGCAACTTTTATTGAAGTGAGTAAGTACTCCCTAATGTGATGATTCCCATACCCAGCTTACTAGAATCACCTAAGAACTTTTTAAAAAGAAAACATTTCTGGATCTTAATTCTGCACACAGTAAATCAGAGTATTTTGGGGCTGGGGAAAAGAGGGACCTGGGAATTTGGTTTTGTTTTTTTTTAAGTTCTATTGAGTATGATGATTAGCCAGGATTGAGAACCACTGACCTAGTACATCTATTTTGAAAGATTTGATTTTTGTACAGTCATGTGTCACTTAACAAGGATACATTCTGAGAAATGTGTCATTAGGCAGTTTTGTTGTTATGTGAACATGAGAGAGTGTCTATACAAACTTAGATGCTATAGCCTACTGCATACTGAGGCTACATGATATAGCCTAGTACCTACCTAAGCTACATGGTATAGCCTATTTCTCTTAGGCTACAAACCTGGATAGCATATGGATATATTGAATACTGTAGGCAATTATAACACAGTAGTAATTATTTAAGTATTTAAGTATATCTAGGCTGGGCATAGTGATTCACACCTATAATCTTAGTGCTTTGGGAGGCTGAGGTGGGAGGACTGCTTGAGGCCAGGAATTTGAGACCAGTCTGATCCACATAGTAAGACACTGTCTCTACCAAAAAACTTAAAAATTAGCTGGGTGTGGTGGTATGCATCTGTAGTCTCAGCTACTTGGGAGGCTGAGGTAGAAGGATTGGTTGAGCCAAGGAGTTTGAGGCTGCGGTGAGTCATGATTACACCACTGCACTCCAGTCTGGGTGACAGAGTGAGACCCTCTCTTTAAAAAAGAAAAATCTAAGTCTGGGGACGGTAGCTCACGCCTGTAATCCTAGCACTTTGGGAGGCCAAGGCTGGTAGATTGCTTGAGCCCAGGAGTTCGAGACCAGCCTGGCCATCATGGCAAAACTCCGTCTGTATTTTTAAAAATATAAAAATGAGCCAGGCATGGTGGCAGATGCTGGTAGTCTCAGCTACTCAGGAGGCTGAGGTGGAAGGATGGCTTGAGCCCTGGAGGTGGAGGTTACAGTGAGCTGAGATTGCGCCCCTGCACTCCAGCCTGGGTGAGGGAGACAAAGCCAGATCTTGTCTCAAAAACAAACACACAAAATCTAAACCTAGAAAAGGTATGGTGAAAGAATGATATAAAAGATAAAAAAAAGTTCTTGTTGATCTTCATGAAACATGAAAAAGGTGATTAAAAAAAATCAAGACACCTTAATAGGACACTTACTATGAATGGAGCTTGTAGGACTGGAAATTGCTCTGGGTGAGTCAGTGAGTGAGTGGTGAGTGAATGTGAAGGCCTAGAACATTACTGTACACTACTATAGAGTTTTTTTTTGGTTTGTTTTGAGACAGAGTCTTGATCTGTCGCCCAGGCTGTAGTGCAGTGGCGCAATCTCAGTTCACTGCAATCTCTGCCTCCCAGGTTCAAGTGATTGTCCTGCCTCAGCCTCTTGAGTAGCTGGGAGTACAGACACCTGCCATAGGTGCCTGTAGAAACAGGGTTTTACCATGTTGGCCAGGCTGGTCTTTATCCACCCGCCTTGGCCTCCCAGAATGCTAGGATTACAGGTGTGAGCTACCATGCCTGGCCAACTATTGACTTTGTAAACATTGTACACTTAGGCTATGTTAAATTTATGAAAAAAAATTTTTTCTTCAATAATAACTTACTGTAACTGTTTTACTTTATACACTAAAAAAATTAAAAGCTTTTTAACTCCTTTGTAATAGCATTTAGCTTGAAACACAAACATATTGTACTATAGTTTGTTACGCTGGCCAGGCTGGTCTCAAACTCCTGACCTCATGTGATCCAGCTACTTTGGTCTCCCAAAGAGTATAAAGAACATATCTTTATTAAATAAGCTTTTTTCAGTTAAAAAATTTTTTAAAACTTATTAGTTAAAAACTGAGTAACGGACAGGCGTGCTGGCTCACACCTGTATTCCCAGCACTTTGGGAGGCCTAGGCAGACAGATCACAAGGTCAGGAGTTCAAGACCAGCCTGGCCAATATGGTGAAACCCCATCTCTACTGAAAATACAAAAATTAGCTGGGTGTGGTGGCGGCCACCTGTAGTGCCAGCTACTCAGGAGGCTGAGGCAGGAGACTCACTTGAACCTGGAGGCAGATGTTGCAGTGAGCTGAGATCATGCCATTGCACTCCAGCCTGGGCAACTGAGCGAGACTCTGTCTCAAAAAAAAAAAAACAACAAAACAAAACTGGGACACAAACACACAAATTAGCATCGGCCTATACAGGGTCTGGATGATCAGTATCACTGCCTTTCGCCTCCACATTTGGAAGGTCTTTAGGGAAATAATACACATGAAGCTGTTATTTCCTGTGATAATGCCTTCCTCTGGAATACCTGCTCAAGGACTCACCTTTGGTTGTTTTACAGTTAACTTTTTTTCTTTTAATAAGTAGAAGGAATACAGTAGAAAATAACAATAAAAAGTATAGTTAGGCTGGGCATAGTGGCTCATGCCTGTAATCCCAGCACTTTGGGAGGTGCAGGTGGGTGGATCACCTGAGGTCAGGAGTTTGACCATCCTAGCCAATATAGTGAAACCCTATCTCTACTAAAAATACAAAAATTAGCTGGGTATGGTGGTATACACCTGTAGTCCCAGCTACTCAGGAGGCTGATGCACGAGAATTGCTTGAACCCAGGAGGTGGAGGTTGCAGTGAGCTGAGATTGCACCAAAGCACTCCAGCCTGCGTAAAAAAGCAAGACTCCATCTCAAAAGAAAAAAAAAAGTATAGTAAATACATAAACTGGTAACATAGTTGTTTATTATCATTATCCAGTATTAGGTACTATACATAATTGTATGTGCTGTACTTTTTCTTTTGAGATGGAGTCTTGCTCTGTTGCCCAGACAAGTGTAGTGATATGATCTTGGCTCACTGCAACCTCCATTTCTGAGGCTGTAATGATCCTCCTGCCTCAGACTCCTGAGTAGCTGGGACTACAGGCATGCACTACCATGCCTAGCTATTTTTTTTGGATTTTTGGTAGAGATGGGGTTCAACATATTGCCTAGGCTGGTCTTGAACTCCTGAAGTGATCTGCCCACTTCAGCCTCCCAAAATGTTGGGATTACAGGAGTGAGCCACTGTGCCTGGCTGATAATTGTATGTCCTATACTTTTATATGACTGGCAGCACAGTAGGTTTCCTTATCACCTTATCACACCATTATCACCACAAATACGTGCGTAATGAATGGGTTGCACTATGTGATAATGGCTAAAATGTCACTGGGTTATAGGGATTTTTCAATTCCATTATAATCTCATGGGATCACCATAGAATATGCAGTCTATTATAGACTAAAATGTCTTTATGCAGCACATCACTGTATATCAGATTTCCTTATCCCTGTGTATCAGATCTCCTTATGCAGTCTACTTATATAAGTATCACTGTTGGCCTAGAAACTCTTTCTGATTTTAGTGAAAAATTGAAGTCAGTGCCTTATTTATATCGGTTTGGGAGTTCTTTTTGCCCCTAAATTAATCAGGGTGCAGATTTATAGGTTTTTGAGATGAAGAGCAGAACCCAAAGATTTATACTTGGATTGGCACATATATTTGATTTTCTTCAAAAGGCAGAATAGACAGAAAAGGAAGGGGCCCACTCAAGGAAGACAAGGGTTTTCACTGGAGATTGCTTTTGAAGAGTAGGAAGCATTTGGCACTGAGTCTGGGCACTAGGAGCATTTTGCTGAATCTGAAAGTCAGGAGTTTTCACTGAGGCAACCTGACTTTGTTCACTTAATAAGTAGCGATACTGTGAGAATTGAGCCAGCTGGACAGAGAATTTTCCTTTTTGAGCTTCTGGATCTTCACCTAGTGATTTTTTTTTTTTTTTTTTGAGACAGAGTCTTGGTCTGTCGCCAGGCGCCAGCCAGGCTGGAGTGCAGTGGTGCAATCTCGGCTCACTGCAACCTCCGCCTCCCGGGTTCAAGCAATTCTCCTGCCTCAGCCTCTCGAGTAGCTGGGATTACAGGCGCGAGCCACCACGTCCAGCTAATTTTTTGTATTTTTTTTAGTAGAGACGGAGTTTCACCATGTTGGCTAGGATGGTCTCGATCTCTTGACCTCGTGATCTGCCTGCCTTTGCCTCCCAAAGTGCTGAGATTACAGGTGTGAGCCACCTTGCCCAGCCCACCTAGTGATTTTCGATACGATAAAGCCTAGGTAGGCTTTATTTGGCCAGGTTGAAAGTGATGGGTAACACAAAATCTGGAGCTTATTCTTTTTTTTTTTTTTTTTTTCTTGAGACGGAGTCGCTATGTCGCCCAGGCTAGAGTGCAATGGCGTGATCTTGGCTCACTGCAGCCTTCTCCCAGGTTCAAGCAATTCTCCTGCCTCAGCCTCCTGAGTAGCTAGGACTACAGGCACGTGCCACCACACCCGGCTAATTTTTGTATTTTTAGTAGAGACAGGGTTTCACTGTGTTAGCCAGGATGGTCTCTAACCTGGAGCTTATTCTTATAAGAAGAGATATGAAAGAAGGGGAGGTTGTGAGAAAGGAATACTTAAAGAGGGACTAGAATATGCAGAACAACGTTAATGTGTCTTAAATTCCAAGATCTGATTGCTTTTATTGTGTTGGAGGAACTGATGAGTGGTGTATAGAGCTCCTAATAAATATGAAATTTATTCCCAACACCTGTTTTACTGATGATCTGGAGGGGTTGGCATGGTAGCCATTTTGATCTCTGTCATGTGTAGTAGCCTCTGGGGCCTCATTACAATAGCCAGAAAAATAGCTGTGGAAAATGCTGAGGATAGTTAAAGAGAGGTGAGAGTTATATGTGATAGGAACACACTATCATCAGTAATGAATATTTTCAGAACATGCTGCTGGATGCAGGCCATTCTGAGGCAATGGCTTGGCTTCGCTGATTGTGATCTGAATCCTGGCTCAGCTCTGTAGGGCTCTCTGAAATGTCAGCCTGAAATATTGGACATGGCCAAGGAACTGGAGAGAATCATATTTCTGGAATGAAGTATGCCTCTCTAGTCTTTCAGAAGCCCCCAGAAGAATTAATATAGTGGGCAAGGGCGAGCTTGTGGGCCTAATTTATCTGGGCTTTGCAGTTTTTGATATAAATCATTCACCAGAAACCATTAAGGAAGCCTGGTGATCATGGAGCAGGAAGATTTTTGACAGGAACGTGAGGAATTCCAGATGAACATGGCAAAACCAAAGATGGTGAAATTCTGTGCAAACTAGCATGAGAGACTGTGCTGGGGAGAAAAGCATTCTAGCCATCAATCTCATGACCAGTGGGGTAAGTTGCAACCTTACCAGAAAGGTACCGAGGCACAGAGAGGCTGGGTACCCAACTAAGCACAGACAAAGTGAAGATATTATTGGACTTAAGGAATAAAAGTGTTTGAAAAGATACCATGTAGTAAATGTGTAGTTCTTCCTCACTTCAAATAATGTGTTCTATTTTAATAATTTCATCTAAAGAGACAGAAGAGCCCCCAAAAAAAGGTCTAGGGAAGAGCAATGAAAAATAGTGTGTGTAGCTTTGATCAAATAAAGGCAGGACACTATTAGAGTGCTGCTGTGAAGACCCACAGAGTTTGTAATTCTGTCTTACAGATGAAAAGTAGATTGCCTCCAGTTTTAAAAAGTGACCAGCACAACAGGTGTATAGTTTTAAAAATCAGCATCTGGTAAAATAGAAATTTTCACAACATTAAGATCCTAGCTTTCTAGGCTGGCCAAGTCTATTGAGATGAAGTGACTCAGATCCCAACTGTTTCCTAGAGCATGACATTTCTCAGAAATTACCATACTGTTTATTATGTCTAATTGCAAGTTGTTCCTTTTCTCCCCATACTTCCCTTTTTCCTAAAGAGCTTGCCTTTGAATGTGATAATAATGTAAAAGGAGAAAAAAATATAGCCACCTATACCAATTATTGAGCCTTTAGCATGTACCAGCTACTGTGCTAAAGATTTGCTGTGTCTTACTTCATTTAAGCCTTGTAGCAACCACAGCATAAAAAATACAAGTTGACCATCTCTAATCTGAAAATTTGAAATCCAAAATGCCCCCAAATCTGAAACTTTCTGAACACCAACAGGACACTCCTTGACCTCCTAGGCTCAAGTGATCCTCCCACCCCAGCCTTCCGAGTAGCTGGGACTACAGGCATGTGTCACTATGCCCAGCTAACTTTTTTTTTTTTTTGAGGTGGAGTCTTGCTCTGTCACCCAGGTTGGAGTGCAGTGGTGCAATCTTGGTTCACTGCAACCTCCGCTTCTTGGGTTCAAGCGATTTTCCTGCCTCAGCCTCCCAAGTGGCTGGGATTACAGGCATATGCCGACACACCTGGCTAATTTTTGTATTTTTAATGGAGACGGGTTTCTTCATGTTGGTCAGCTGTTCTCGAACTCCTAACCTCAGGTGATCCGCCTGCCTCAGCTTCCCAAGATGCTGGGATTACAGGAGTGAGCTACCGCACCTGGCCTCAGCTAACTCTTTAATTTTTTGTAGAGATAGGGTTTTGCCATGTTGCCCAAGCTGGTTTCGAATTCCTGGGCCAAGTGATCTTTCCACTTTGGCCTCCCAAAGTGTTAGGATTACAGGCCTGTGCCACCATGACCAGCCCTAAAGCATTTTTAGATAAGATACTCAACCTGTATCCTCATTTTGCAGATGAGGAAATAGAAACTTAGCTTAATGTGCCTAATTTGTCACAATAAGCAGAAGAACTAGAATGCAGACCTTTGCTTGGAAATCAGATGACCCTGATTAACACCTAAAACAGGCTGGGCGCGGTGGCTCACACTTGTAATCCCAGCACTTTCGGAGGCCGAGGCGGGGGGATCACTTGAGGTCGGGAGTTTGAGACCAGCCTGACCAACTTGGAGAAACCCTTGTCTCTACTAAAAATACAAAATTAGCTGGGCGTGGTGGCACATGCCTGTAATCCCAGCTACTCAGGAGGCTGAGGCAGAAGAATCACTTGAACTGGGAGGCGTAGGTTGTGGTGAGCCGAGATCACGCCATTGCACTCCAGCTTGGGCAACAAGAGGGAAACTCCGTCTCAAAAAAAAAAAAAAAAAAAAAAAACCCTAAAACGGTCTACTTTTGGGAAAGATGAGTGACCAAAACTTTAAAAAATTATGCCAAGAAATAGTAGTCTGCTCTTTCTAGTGTTACTCTCATCATGGCAGCATCTCTAAGTCTGCTGATTTTGCTTGATTTTCTTTTCTGAGGATTCAGTTGCTTGGGATCTTCTCTGAGGTCTGTAGAATTGGCAGAATTTGACTGTTGGTTATAGGAAGAAGCGTTGAGAGCCTTCCTTCTGTCAGATCAAGTAACAAATGGAGTGGGGTTTACACCTTAGGTTGTGTTGCATTAAACCTTACAAACATTTGGGCTGTTAAGAAAGCAAAGCTGTCTCTTTCTCTATTCCCAATTGACATGCGAAAGATGCCCTCAGAAGCTTGGTTAAATAGGTCTGTGTGGGGAATGAGCCTTTCAGTTGGGTTTTCAAGTTTCTCAGTAATGAGTTTTTTGGTAGCCGTAGAAACTGTCAGTCTGAGAACTTTTGTTCTTTGCCTCTCTTAGATTAGATTTGGTGCCTGATCTATATGAAATCTTTTGTCACATCCTATAGGTGCAAGGAAAGGTCATTTGTTCTCATCCCCCTTGTAGGAGGTGGTCCAATTGCTTTATTAATTTAAATATATGTCCATTTTCTTATGCTGCCCAACTGAGATTGGGTCTGGAATAACTCAAGAACTCTTGCAGTGCTGTAAGTGATGGGGCAATCATTAAATCCCAGTGTTCTGACCAGATTGTTGTTTGGGTAATTACATTCTTTTTTTCAGTTCCCCCTGCAGTGTTATTTGGATATCAGATCTCCCATAAATGGCCTCTCTGGCTGTTAAGCAGCTGCCACTTTCCACCCCAAGGTGGCTTTGTTTTACGGGTGGCTGCATCAGTCTTTGCATGTAGTTTGTGAAATGGTTAGGGAGCCTTTGGGATGAAAATGTAAGTTAGCAACTTGTAAATATGTGCCTTATGGCAAGAAGCTTTTATGTCCCCCAAAAGACAGCCATCCCTATGGACTTAGCAAATTATTGGTAGAGTAGGACAAAGTGAGTTTTGTGGAGCATTCACTTACTTTCTAGATGCAAGTAAGAGGAAAGATGGTAGAAGTGGTAGACATAGGCCTGCACTGATTCCACCTAAGGAAAAATACGGGTAGAACAGAACTGAGGTATGTGTATGTATCTGTGTGTACACTTGATGGTTGCCCATACACACTGAGAAATTAACTGGAAATGGGAGGAGTCAGCAGGAAATATGGATTGGGGCTGTGTATCAGGAGTATTGCTGTAGAGAGAGGTCCTTATGGAAGCATTTCTGTTAACACTTTTTAAATAGCTAATGGGCTTTCTTAACTAGGTCACACTTACCTGGAGTCTCTTCTCTTATTTAACAGTCTGTGAATCCTTATATTGTGAAGCTATCTATTGTGGATGATGAGGCCACACTCAATGTGAGTATCTAGATCCTTGTGTATTGTCTTACTTATTTGCATTCAGTGGCATTACTTTTAGTGGACATTTAGAACAGAGAACAGAAAGCTATCCTGTCAATTTCATCTGGTTATAGAGAGGAAATTAATATTTCTTTTTAGTGCATCAGTGCTACTGTTTTACTGTCTTCTGATTTATTTGCTTGCTATTCGTAATGAAGTGGTTAGTTATGTTTCATTTTATAGTGTGCTGAAGTTGATTATCCTACAAAGTCAATAAATTACACATTCAAGAATAAGAAAGCTTAGATGACTAAATGATAGGAGATTCCTTCTTTTAGACTAGCCAGACAGTATTTATAGCCTGACTTGGTGAAGCGGAAACATGGGGATGATCTATATCTGCTATATATATCCTTGAAAGTTTGGGAAATTACATCTGATCTCTGAATATAGGGAGGAATAGATGACCAGTGTCTTGCTTTGTTCCCTTTCCATCCTGCTTAACTTTCTGGGGGAAGTTGATAAGTCACTTTAACATTTACTGAATGCTACTTCCCTTTACATTCCTGTGGTCTGAAAGAAAGTGGCTTATCTATGTACACCTTCATTTAGCATGGACTCATTGTTACTTTGCCTGGCTGTTTTGGAGACATCTGAGGGCTTTTTGTTTAACTGTATATTCTTTTTCAAAGTGAAAATGATCCCAGTGAAATTGTTAATAATCTGGGCTGGTCTGTTTCATGTCTTGATAATCCATTTTAATTGTACCTGGGAACATTAAGATAATTAGATAAGAAAAATCTTCCCAAAGAAGTTCCTTTTGATGCTATGACAGTGCATCTCAGAATTTCTGTCCTCGTTGCCAACTTTCAGGCAGGACTTCTTGGGCTAATAAGTGTTCTTCCTGACCTAGTTCTAGAATCATCACCAATCCCCAAAGGCTGCTGTCTTATTTCACCTGTGCTGTCTTTTCCCTTCTAGGGAATGGGGCTTGTAATTGCTCAGGCTTTATCTGAGTACAACAGGTAAGTTCACCTTTCCAAAATGGAAGGGGGTCTAATTTTCATTTTAATTGGTTGTTAGAGTTTTATTAGAGTTCTTGGGTAAAACTCCCTTACCTAGTCTAAGAGTATTCAGAGGTACAGCCCCTGGCCGATGTATTTGCTCTAGCTTTGCTTGGGATTAGCAGGGATTGTTTTTAACATCAGGGAAAAAGTAGCCACCCCATTGGTATCTCTTTAGTTTAGGCAATTAGGCACATTCCTTTGCAACTTCTGGTATTTTATTACAGAGCATTTTAACTAGTCTTCCAGCCACAAGTGGTCACTTCCATTTAGTCCAATGTATAATACATGTATTTTCTATGTCAAAAAGGTTGTGGAGACTGCTTTTTTGTTCTCTTAAAAAATATATAAAAGGAGAAAGCATATTAAGGTAGTCCTATTTTGCAGATGTTTCTTTTTTATCAACTTCCCAGAGTCCCTGTTTCTCTTGGGGGCTCCCATCATTGATCCTTGCTTTCCCTTTTACTGGAAGGATCTGACATTAGTGAATGGAAACCAGAAGTATCCCTAATCCTGGCAAGGGCCAGGCAGATATTTCATGTTCCTCTCTAGACTTTTTTCACACACAGCTGGGTATCAGAACTTCAAATCTGTCTCATATCTGCAGAGAGTTTAGTTTACTGATTTTCTTCCTCTTCTTTTAAAAAGAAACAAGATTTTCAGTGTTCTAGCCTTAAAGTAGTTTTACTGTCACACTTTTCAAGTAATAGATTGTTGGAGATGTTGAAGAAATAACTGGATCAGCTGTATGTTAGGGCAGTTTCACAATTTTGCAGCTTTCTTTTTTTTTTCTTTGAGACAGAGTCTCACTCTTGTTACCCAGGCTGGAGTGCAGTGGCGTGATCTCAGCTCACTGCAGCCTCCATCTCCCAGGTTCAAGTGATTCTTCTGCCTCAGCCTCCTGAGTACCGGGGACTACAGGCATGTGCCACTATGCCCAGCTAATTTTTTTTTTTTTAAATTTTTAGTAGATACGGGGTTTTACCATATTGGCCAGGCTGGTCTCAAACCCCTGACCTCGTGATATGCCTGCCTGAGCCTCCCAAAGTGCTGGGATTACAAGCATGAGCCATTGCACCCAGCTGCAGCTTTCTTTCTTTTTTTCTTTTCTTTTTTTTTTTTTTTTGTTTTTGAGATGGAGTCTTGCTCTGTTGTCAGGCTGGAGTGCAGTGGCCCCATCTAGGCTCACTGCAACCTCCACCTCCTGAGTTCGATTCTCCTGCCTCAGCCTCCCAAGTAGCTGGGACTACAGGTGCAGGCCACCACACCCAGCTAGTTTTTGTATTGTAAGTAGAGACAGGGTTTCACAGTGTTGGCCAGGATGGTCTCAATCTTTTGACCTCATGATCCACCCACCTTGGCCTCCCAGAGTGCTGGGATTACAGGCGTGAGTCACCGCACCTGGCCTGCAGCTTGCTTTTTTAAGTCTCTCCCAAAGTAGCCAGGGATTTTGGTACACACTACCTCAAGAGCAGACAGGGTGCCTCTTAGCTTGCAGGGATTGTCACAATGCTTGACTGTCATAATGCTTTAGTTTTCCAGAGTCAGAGAATTCTAAGAGTGCTACACTCTGATTACCCAAAATGCCAAGGACAAAGACATACTTGATAAATAATCCTAAAGTTGAATTTAGTTCTTTTTGTTTAGGCAGTATAAAGACAAGGAAGAAGAACACCAAAGTGGTTTTTTCTCTGCTTTAACGAATATGGTAAGTCCTGCTTTTTCTTTTCTTCTGCTCATTAACAATGTGGTCTGCAGGGGTGGACAGATCAGGGCTCCGAAGTTCAGATATTTTGAAGTGATGGCATGATGACAAGAGAGAGGCTGTTCAGAGCAGATTTTCTTGGGGAGTGTATTTCCTTTAGTGAATTTCTTTCTTTCGTTTTTTTTTTTTTTTTTTTTAATTCCCACTTTTGATGTACCTTTAGTGAGTTTCAAAACCAAGTGAAATAGGGGAAAGGAGAGCTTTAATTTCTCTGGGACTTAGTTTTTCCACATTAATTAATTAATTAGTTAATTTTTTAAAGGCTAAAGAAAAGGTACACACTAAACCAGACTTTTGCTTCCTGAAGAGTTGGCCCTGTTTGGGCACTGACCCTGTGGAACACCTAATAATAGGGTTTGGATCTGAGTCCTCCCCTGAGTGCTCCTTTGCTGTCTGCCGTGGCTGGTTTGATCCTCATAGCTGGTCCTGGGGTTTAGCGATTGTGAAGTAGATCTGAGGCACTCTTCTAGGGGCTTAGGGTTTGGGCTTAGAGGTCTAAATTTTAGGGAAGTTATTGGTCCAGTTTGCAAGACTCCAGCGCAAGGTTTCTCAACCTTGGCTTTTGGTACTAGATAATCTGGGACTGATTTTGAAGAGATAAATCTAGGAGATTCTAGAATCTAGGCAGTTTCGGAAAGTCTGTCTTCTGGGCGTTAATATCCAAATAATCATCAGTTCTATGGCAAGACAGTTTTTTAGTTCATTGCAAGAAGCAGTTGCCTCCTCTCCTCCTCCACTTCTGCAATATTTTCCCCCAATGCTTAAGAATTGTTCCTTCTGCCTTCTCAACCTATTCTTAGGAAGGGGCCTGATAAACTCTTAACTCCAGAATGTAAATGAGTGAAAGCTCTCAGGGACTACAGAAATGAGCGTTTTATATTGGTGTTTGATTAAATGAATTAGATACAGTTATACTGCTCCCAGTTATCTCTGCCTTTCAGTCAAGTTTTCAGAAAGTTTTGTTCCAAACACATGAAACTCTAGCAGCATAGGTTTGTGTATAGTTTCAAGCATAATTAAGGAGGTGGGAAAGGTATTTTTATGGGGGGTTAGGCATCTTAGTGCCTCTGACATCATATACATTAGAGGCAGTCTACTCTGTTTACTTATTCACTTGCTTTGACTAGAACACAAACTAAAGATTTTGTTGTCTGAAAAATGGAGAGTGGATCTCATATAGACAACTTTGGTCTGAAACCCAAATATTGTTCCTTAAGATAGCCCTATGTTGGTTGAAGTCAGCCTGGTTTCTGTGAAGTTTTTCCTAAGTTAGTTTCTGACTTCAAATAAGCAACTTCTAGGAAAGATACAGTGTGATGAGGATGTGTAGGTTAACTGTCAGAGGGACTAAACTTACACATTGAAAAGGAGAGTTGGACAAAAGTAACAAAAGTACTAGGCTTTTGCTTTAATGCCCTTTAAGTCAAGATGATTCAGGCAAGATGTTCAGTAGGATTCTCATTATTTCATTTATTACTTATGAGTCTTTTAAGATTTTCAAAGTGGGCTGGTTTTGGTGTTTGTGGCTTATGGTCCAGAGTTCCAAGTTCCCCGCAGCTTGTTTTTTTTTTTTTTTTCCACTTGTAAAAAACAAAGCTCCTCTCCCATCCTCCTGCTATAAGTCTGCAATTCCCCTTTTCTTCCACAGGTGGGCAGCATGTTCATAGCAGATGCCCATGAGAAAATTTCAGTACAGTAAGTGCCTGACATTCTTCTGCAGTGACTTGGACTTCAGTGTGGGCTGTCCTGCTGGATATGAGTGCGCAGTGTTACCCGTTTGTTAATCTTTCACAGACTCATACTTTTTTGGTGATTTTCAAATGTCTCATGGGTTTTGAACAGTAATGGACTCTTAGAAATTTCTGCTGAACAACTTTTCCCAGCCTATCTTGGCAATGAAACAAAAGAGGGATGGGTTTCTGAGCCAGTTGACTTAGCTGGGTTGAGGTGGAAAAGCAGAGGGAAGATAATGAAGTAGATGAGAACTAGTCCTAAGGAATTAAAGTTAAGGCCCTGACTCCTGCCTATACACTTTGCATATGCCCAAAAGGTGAGTAAAGGGGAACTTTAGAAATGCAAAGAGATTGATAATGAGGTGCTGGGGTATAATCTTATCCTGATAGTTATACTGTTTTAACTCCCCCACTATAAGAGCCACTCCAATTTGTTCTCTTTTTCTTTAGAACCAATGAAGCCATTCTTCTGGCACTTTATGAAGCTGTTCATTTAAATCGCAACTTCATCACAGTATTAGCTCAGGTTGGTTACATTAAAAATCCCAGTGTTTTTTTTCTCCTTGAATTTCATACTGATTCAATTCCATTGAAAAGCTTATTGGCTGTACTTGTTTAAACCCTGTTTTGCATTGGTAAGTGGTAGTAACAAGGAGTTGCATCAGTTGCCTTTGTTTCCTGCTATCCTCAAATATGGATGTTTCTATCCAGTACTGAAATGGGTCTAATAACGTGTAAAGTTAGTGGTTTTGGCCAGTTACTGATTATGTTAACCCAAATGAGTTGTGATTACTTCATTTTGCTCACTAGAAATCCCTGGTATTATCTGCTATGTGGATTTTTATATTGGGCTTTCTGCTTTCCAAACCACCGTGGAATTACAACCGGAGATAAAATAGGCCCAGTCACTCATCTTATTATCTCACCAATTTCCAGAGGAAAAAGTAAAAGATATCCTAGCCAGGATAAGGTTAGCTGTTAACAAATAACATGGTCTACATACATGGAAAGGAAGTCATAGAATACTGAGCACTGGGAGGGCACTGTAGCTCATGCCTGTAATCCCAGCACTTTGGGAGGCCGAGGCAGGTGGATCACCTGAGGTAAGGAGTTTGAGACCAGCCTGACCAACATGGCAAAACCCCATCTCTACTAAAAATACAAAAATTAGCCAGGGGTGGTGGCAGGCATCTGTAATCCCAGCTACTTGGAAGGCTGAGGCATGAGAATCACTTGAACCTGGAAGGCAAAGGTTGCGGAAAGCCAAGATTGCGCCTTCATACTCCAGCCTGGGTGACAGAGCCAGACTCTTGTCAAAAAAAAAAAAAAAGAAATAATAATACTCAGCACTGGGTCACATGCCTGAGGGATAGCCTCAGTAATTGACATAGAAGGGGACTAAGTAGACTGAGAACTCAAGAGCTGTAACCATCTTAAAAAATTGATAAAGTGTTTTTATCTTAAATCCAGACTGTTTAAAATATGTATGTAGGGTTCTTTTAAGGGAAAGTTTGCTTATGCTTTTTCTCAAAGGGCAGATGTATATGGAATCTATTGATCTGAATTTTAACAAAAAAATAAGGTCATGCTTAAAAAGCATTGTGCTGGTTTGAGATTTGCTTCAGAGAACACTTATCAGTTTTCCTGACTGATAACATGGAGACTTCAGTTATTATTTTCACTCTGTTCCTTATCTGATCTCCAAATCTTATAACTGATTTTAAAGGAAGAGGTGAGGAAGGTAAAGGGCCAGTAAAGCTGTTGGGGAAGTTAAAAACAGTGGTCACTCGGCTTAATTCTCAAGAGCTGATGTGGCAGTAATGGCTAAGAAAAGTTAGGGACAGAAGAGTCATCTGTTTTGGTTGCTACTGGGTGTCTCACTATATCTTGCCTCCCAATGAAGGCACACACACTTTTGTTGGTTGTGGAACAGGAAGGCTGCCATCTGAATAGCTCTTTTTGTAGTACCTGGTATCCCCTTGACTCATCTACATCAGCTAGTCAATTATGTGGTTATCAGAACAGCCTATTGATGTGTTTTAGGTTGATCTGATGAGATCCGAGGTCCGGATGGGATTGCAAATATTCTCTGCTTTCTTGTAGA
This sequence comes from Cacajao melanocephalus, assembly GCA_963573385.1. Lineage (NCBI taxonomy): Eukaryota > Metazoa > Chordata > Mammalia > Primates > Pitheciidae > Cacajao > Cacajao melanocephalus. The sequence continues at coordinate 32,865 of CAUYLG010009317.1, forward strand.
ATAATCCTGTATATTTGTTTACCCCAGTTTTTTTTTTTTTTTTAATTTCTGTGGTGCCACAGAAAAACTTACATAATGGGAACCTAGTTGCTTAAGATAAATTAGCACACACAGCTTCTTATTAGAAGTTAGCAAGCATCAATAGTAATCAAGTACTCATAAAAAATAAATGCAGAAGTAGTCCTTCTTCAGTGACCTTTCTAATTATGAGACTAGGAGCACAGTAGCACTGTGGTCCCACCTACTCAGGGCACTTAGCGGGAGAGCACTTGAGCCTAGGACTTCGAGACCAGCTTGGACAACATAGCAAGGTGCTGTCTAAAAAAAAAAAAAAAAAGAAAACAGAAAAATTATAAGGCCCAGAATATCAGTCCTTACCAGTATTAGGCACCTGATACTCAGGGAGAACTGGATTTTCTGTTTTCTTACACATCTGTGTTCTTTTTCAGAGCCATCCAGAAATGGGCTTGGTGACGACCCCTGTCAGTCCTGCTCCTACAACCCCAGCCACACCACTTGGGACTACACCACCCTCCTCTGATGGTGAGCCTACCACCACTTTGCTTTTCTTGATAAATATGATCTTAGATCTCTCAGAGTAAGCATAGCTGTGGTGAACAAAGAATGTGGTTATTAATTCTTTCCACTACATTTGTCTATAGTACTATTCTTCAGGCCTCCTAAAGTTCCAAAGAAAACTTTGGAAAAGACAGTCCAGTGATTTTCTCTGCAAAAGAAACATATAACTCCAGCTTTTCCTGCTCAGGGAATTACAGAGTTGTGGAGTGCTAGACCTGAAAAGTCAGTAATGCCTGTCCTGCCACCCTGTTAGGGTCCTTCTGAGGCTAAGATGAGATATTTTGTGAAAAATGCCACCTTGTGATTATAAAGCACTGAAATGAATGTAAAATAGTAATGTTATCTCATGTTACCATTTGATCAGTGAGGGAATTGAGGCCAGAGAAATGAAGCAGTTTGCCTAAGATTAGTGAGAGTAGAGACTGAGAATCCAAACACATAATCAGAGCAGAATAATGTCTGTTTTGTTTACTACTATATGCCCAGCATAGTGCCTGGCATGATAATTGCTTAATAAATATTTGTTGAATAAATGAATGAGAATGTGAACCTAGGATTCACTCACTGTTAATGTGTCTGTCAGCCACTTCCAGTTGGAAATGACAGCCTTTGAGTGTATTATAATTGGGAATTTGGTGGGTATATAAGATTTCTCTCCCTCAAAACAACAATAATGAAAATTTTCGTCATAAATCTTGTGTCTGGAACCTAAGAAAAAGGCAACAGAAAAGAAATTATGAATTTTTGCCAAAAACTTTGAGTTCTATTATGGGCTGAGTGTGTTCGGTGGAATATTGTAACCTAAAAACAATCTATGTTAATATTTAATGTTGTAGTTCAAAGATTGACCTCATTTTGGGTAAAGAAGTACAGAAAATCTAACTTTGATCTTTTCTTTTTGCCTCCCTACTATTTGTTTGTGAAATGACTTTATTTATCCTTTCTCTCCTTAAAGTTTTCATGTAACACCTGTGGTAGTAACGTTTCAAGGCAGTATAAGCAGTGCAGAACTGTGACAGGGAGGTGCCATTGTTAGCCATATGTATGGCAGCAAATTGGATCTGTTTAGAATTGAAAGCCAAATCCCAAAATACCTTTTTTTTTTAAGACAACATCTCGCTCTGTCATTTAGCCTGGAGTGCAGTGGTCTGATCTCGGCTCACTGCAACCTCTGCCTCCCAGGTTCAAGCGATTCTCAGGCCTCAGCCTCCTGAGTAGCTGGGATTACAGGCGTGTACCGCCACGCCCGGCTAATTTTTGTATTTTTAGTAGAGATGGGGTTTCGCCACGTTGGCCAGGCTGGTCTCAAACTCCTGACCTCAGGTGGTCTGCCTGCCTTGGACTCCCAAAGTGCTGGGATTACAGGCATGAGCCACCATGCACAGCCCCAAAATATCTTACCGAGAAGGAGCAAGTAGTAAGACTTGCCTACTTGTCTCTGTTTATTCAGGGCACAGAATAACCCAATGGAAATACTGTGCTTTCTCTTTAAGGATGAAGCCTGCCTGGTTACCATGGATATCAAAAGCCATATATATATATATATGTATGAGTTCCATGTGATGTTGGGGTTTGGATGCTTCAGAGAACTGCCTTTCAAACTGTTCATTGTGAACACTTCCACCCACACACTTGATTATGCAATGGCAGGATTTGTGCTTACTTACCTACAACCAGTGAGCTTTTATTTTTTCTAGTGGGAAGATCAAGTCAACCCACTTTCAAATGACTGTCTCCCTTGACAAAAGCTGCTGGGAAGAATTATGAAGCCAAAGATCAAGGAATGACTCTTGGTTAGGAAGAAGATTTTAATTTGTGAGGGATTTTATTCTATCTCTGTTCTATTTGTTCTATTCCCTGTATCCTAACTCATTTCCTTCTGTAGGGGTCCTAAGTATTACAACCTTCTTCTTAATTTTTGCATTTTAATTATAGTGGTGTTCAGTAGCCCAGTTATATTTAAAGGTATGTCACCGGAGCCATTATTTTTAAAAGCCAGCAGTTTAGCTATAACATTTGTTCTCAGCTCAGACTTGACATTTGACAGCTCAGCCTTGGCATGAGAGGACTTTCTGGTAAACTAAAAATATATATACTTCTATATTTCTACATATTATATAAGATAGTTTTCCAGTTATTGCTGTGTATGAGCAGGAAAAAAGCCCCACCTACCAGTTAGGTACCTCCTTGTATTGGACAAAGGGATGATTATAGGTTCTGAGCTTCAAAACAGGCTGTGGTTTGAAATGACAGTCTTAGGTCATTAACCCATAACATGAATTAAAACCTTTTAGTATTTCAACATAAAATATATTTGTTTTATATTAGCTTTTGGAGGCCTAACTGGGAAGATAGCCAGTGGTTGGGCATGCCGATTTCTTTTCATAAGGCTTTTTGTTGTGCTTGCTGTTTATTATGGGTTCATAATATCCAAATGTTTCCCACTGTTAATAAATGTTCTCTGCATATATCGTAATAACTCCAGAGGGATCTGTTATGGTTATGAATACATATTATGAGTAATATCCCAAACTCAACTGAGTCTTCATGGCTGAAAATGTAGCAGAGAACTATAGATTGTCTAGCTTTTCTGGGCCATTATAAGATTCCTTTTACCTTATATATTATGTCTTAGGCAGTGTAAAACCACTTAACAAGAGGTCTGAGTCTAATTTAAAGTCTTAGAATTTTGGGAAGTCTACATTAAGATTGTGTTCTGGGCCGGGCATGGTGGCTCACGCCTATAGTCCTAACACTTAGGGAGGCCAAGGCAGGTGAATTGCTAGAGCTCAGGAGTTCAAGACCAGCCTGGCCAACATGGTGAAACCCCATCTCTACTAAAATACAAAAATTATCTGGGTGTGGTGGAAGGTGTCTGTAATCCCAGCTACTTGGGAGACTGAGGCAGAATTGCTTGAACCCAGGAGGTTGAGGCTGCAGTGAGATTGTGCCACTGCACTCCAGCCGGAGAGACAGAGTGCGACTCAGTCTCAGAAAAAAAAAAAGACTGTTCCGTATGGGTCAGCCCTGGTCATTAGAGACCAATTATCCCTCATTGTTCATTGGGACTGTGGCTGAGAGAATTGGGCAGAGGATTTCTTTTGGAAACAGCAGCTGAGTATATAAAACTCAGTTCCCAGGCTGTTCCAATAAGTAATGTTCATCTGTTTTCATGTATGTATTTATTTATTTGAGACAGAGTCTCGCAGTATCACCCAGGCTGGGGTGCAGTGATGCCATCTGGGCTTATTGCAACCTCTGCCTCCCAGGTTCAGTTCAAGCAATTCTCCTGCCTCAGCCTCACTAGTAGCTGGGGTTACAGGCACCCACCACCAAGCCCAGCTAGTTTTTGTATTTTTAGTAGAGATGGAGTTTCACCATGTTGGCCAGGCTGGCCTCAAACTCCTGATCTCAGATGATCTTCCCACCTCAGCTTCCCAAAGTGTTGGGATTACAGGCGTGAACCATCGTGCCCGGCCTGTTCATCTGTTTTGAGTTTACTATTCCTTTTCAGTTTCCTTTCGGGGGGAAGGGTATTCTACCATTTAATAGTGGTAGAATTTGAATATAGTTCTGCCTTAACATTTTCCCCTCTCTATCGTGACTATGTCCAGACTAAAGACTTATTCTCAAAATTCAGCAAGATTTCTCCTTGTTAGGAAGGAATCTTCACTGAATTTAAGTAGGAGACCCATCAAAGTAAAACTCATTTATATTCAATACAGATCTTTCCTTTAGGTAGAAATCAAAGTGCCTTTAAGAAGGGCTTTAAACTCTTTGCGGGTACTTGGAGCAGGATGTGGAATCAACATAACCTTCCAAGGAAGTTGGGAGAAAAAGCTCTGTTCTTGGAGACTGGCCCTAGATAGGAGAGCAGGTCATTGGGCTTAATTTGGGGAATAGGAAGGGTGCTCTATAGGCTTAGGAAGAGTAGATAAAAGTTTTATGATGAGCACTTGGTCCTCCCTCTGTTGTGGAAAAAGCTTATTTAGTGATTTTCTTGCCTGCTGGCAAATTGGCTATGTGGGTAGAAGTGTTAGATGGAATATGTTGCAGTCTAAGTGTATTTTATCTGTTCTATTCCAGTTATAAGTTCTGTGGAACTCCCACTGGATGCAGATGTACAGACCAGTAATCTACTGATAACCTTTTTAAAGTATAGCTCAATTGTCATGCAGGACACCAAAGGTAAGCCATGCTATTTTGGGGTCTCAGGAGCAGGAGGTGTGGCAGGCAGCTAGCATCAAAGAGCAGCATTAATATTTTGAAGCTTTGAAAAGATGAACCATTGGGGCCTTGTGTACATGGTCTTCTTTGCTGGCAAACAGTGATGTCTCACTGCTAGGTGGCAATTAGGTGGTGTTGGGAAAACCTGAAGCGGGAGGGGAATACTCAAAAATAGAACAGGAAAAAATTGGTCTCTATGAAAACTAGCAAATCTTCTTAGCAGATCTTGGTAAGTAGATGCAGACTCTTATGTGTGGGAAGTGGAGGGATTAGCACGCTTCAGGGAATTCCCTTTTGAGGACAGGAACTGAAAGCATCAGCTCGTGGTGAGAATTAGAGGACTGTCGTACAGCGTACAGTAGGAAGAGGTGACATTCAGAGGGACTGTGTTCTTTAACACTTAAAATAGAAATGTCAGTCCCCATCCTAGAAATGCAAGAGTGGAAGTGGGAGAGGACTGAGTGTTGGAAAAGTTTGAGGTTTTGTTGTGTGATTTTCCTGTTTTTCCTGTTTATGATTTTGCTGTGGCCTTTTACTTGGTGGTAGAGTAGTGGAGTAGTTGTCCTAGGAGTGAGAAGGGTTGGGAGGAGACTCAGCACAATTTTATCCAGTATATATCTTAGTTTTGTTTTTTTTCCCTACTTAGCATTTTTTCTTTATATACGATTTATGTCAGTATTCACAATTTTTATGTGTTTGTTTTTATTGTGATAAAGTATATATAACAAAATTTACCATCTTAACCATATTTAAATGTACTATTTAGTTGCATTACATACTTATGTATTTTTGTACAACCATTATCACTGGCTGGGTGCAGTGGCTCATGCCTGTAATCCCAGCCCTTTGGGAGGCTGAGGCGGGAGGATCACTTGAGCCAGGAGTTGAAGACCAGCCTGGCTAACACAGTGAAACCCCGTCTCTACTAAAAATACAAAAATTAGCCGAGTTTGGTGGCACGTGCCTATAATTCCAGCTACTTGGGAGGCTGAGACAGGAGAATTGGTTGAACTCAGGAGGTAGAGGTTGCAGAGAGCTGAGATCACACCACTGCACTCCAGCTCTCATGACAGAGCGAGACTTCATCTCAAAACAAACAAACAAACAAAACCACCATCATCACCATCCATCTCTAGAACTTTTTCTTTTTCTTTTTTTTTTTTTGGAGGCCAGGTCTTACTCTGTCACCCAGGCCGAAGTGCGGTGGTGTCATCTCAACTCACTGCAGCCTCAACTTCCTTGGCTCAGGTGATTCTCACACCTCAGCCCCCCGAGTAGCTGAGACTACAGGTGTGCACCATGATACCTGGATAATTTTCTTTGTGTGTGTGTATTTTTTGTAGATATGGGGTTTCACTGTGTTGCCCAGGCTGGTCTTGAACTCCTGGGCTCAAGTGATCTGCCTGCCTTGGCCTCCCAAAGTGCTGGGATTACAGATGTGAGCCACTGCATCTGGCCTCAGAATTTTTTTATCTTACAAAATGGAAATTCTGTACCAATTAAACACTAACACCTCGTCCTCCCCTTGCCCCAAGGCCTGGCAGCCACCATTCTACTTTCTGCTTCTGTAAATCTGATTACTCTAGGAACCTGATATAAGTGGAATATGTCCCAGTTTTAGGATTCCCTGGAAGTATGCCTTTGATTTCATGGTGACACTGAGCTAGCATTTTTTTCCTCTGTTTTTTTGTAATGAAAAAAATTCTAGTATACAGAAGTTGAAAAAAATCATGAACTGATTTACTTATGTACCCATTAACGTTTTGCCGTACTTGGTTTGCACTTAAATTTCTTTCTGTGTGTTGTTGTTGTTATCTTGACTGAATCGTTTTATTTATTTTTATTTTTTATTTTTTTTTGAGATGGAATCTTGCTCTGTCGCCTAGGGTGGAGTGCAAGGGCACAGTCTAGGCTCACTGCAACCTCCACCTCCCAGGTTCAGGCAATTCTCCTGCCTCAGCCTCCTGAGTAGCTGGGACTACAGGTACATGCCACCACACCTGGCTAATTTTTATATTTTTAGTAGAGATGAGATTTCACCATGTTGGCCAGGCTGGCTCAAACCCCAACCATGTGATCCGCCCATGTCAGCCTCCCAAAGTGCTGGGATTACAGGGGTGAGCCACTGTGCCTGGCCTGGCTGAATCATTTTTTTTTTTCTTTTGAGATGGAGTCTTGCTCTGTCACCAGGCTGGAATGCAGTGGCGCAATCTCGGCTCACTGCAACCTCCACCTCCTGGGTTCAAGCGATTCTTCCACCTCAGCCTCCCGAGTAGCTGGGACCACAGGTGCGTGCCACCACGCCCGGCTAATTTTTAAAATATTTTTAGTAGAGACGGGGTTTCACCGTGTTGGCCAGGATGGTCTTGATCTCTTGACCTCGTGATCCACCTGCCTCAGCCTCCCAAAGTGCTGGGATTACAGGCATGAGCCACCGCGCCCGGCCGGCTGAATCATTTTAAATGAATTTGCAGACATCATGACTCTACTTCACACCTAAGTACTTTAACATGTATCTCCTAAAGTTAAAGACATTTTCCTAGATATCCAGAATACCATTATTATATCTAAGAAAGTCAATAATAATTCTCTAATATCATGTAATATTTAGTCCCTATTTCAATATCCCCATTTGTCCCCAGAATGGTTGCATTTTTGGGACACAAGGCTAGCATTTTAATGAACATTTTATTTTTATTTTTAAAATTTTTTTCTCCCCCTCTTAATGACTTTCTTTTAACAGCATTAATGAACATTTTTATTAGCATTTCATTTGATACCTACAGGTTGATCAGTGGGCTTCTCCTATTTAAAAGGATTTTTTGGCCAGGTGCAGTGGCTCATGCCTATAATCCCAGCACTTTGGGAGGCCTAGGCGGGAGGATCACCTGAGGTCAGGAGTTTGAGAACAGCTTGGCTAACATGGTGAAACCCTGTCTCTACTAAAAATATAAAAATTAGCCAGGCATGGTGGCTGGCGCCTGTAATCTCAGCTACTTGCGAGCCTGAGGCTTGAGAATTGCTAGAACCCAGAAGGTGGAGGTTGCAGTGAGCCAAGATCATGCCACTGTACTACAGCCTGGGCAAGAGTGAAGCTCTGTCTGGAAAAAAAAAAAAAGGATTTTTTTCGCTAATTACAAAAATAATTGAAATATTCCTTATTAAAAATTAAACCATTCTAGCAGTAGTTAACTTAGAAAGTGAAAGTTCTATGTAATTAAACTCTCCAGAGTTAATCACTCTTAACAATTTGGCATAGATTCTTCCTTTTTAAGCCTTATTTATAAGAATCTTCAAATCCTTTTTAGGAACTAACTGTTCAATAGTTTACATTTGGGTTCCTAAATTATGGTCTGCAGATGAACTTCAGATTCCCAAATAGGAACAACACCAACAAAAAAAACCAGTTTCACTTTAGAAGCAAAATTGTTGAAATACTATGGTTTTTGCCACCTTACTTTCTGTGAGGAGAAATTAATGCCTCATAGGTAGTTTAAGTTTCCCTTAGGCAGTAAGTATACTTTAGAAGGCTTTTATTTGCCAAGTGAGGCAGGTAGGTTTCTGGTTGGAGAGTTTTCTGGAGTTTCAGAATGGAGCTGAAAGGCAAGAACTGCATAGAAAGAGAAGACCAGGATTTGGAGGCTTTTAGAGTGAGAAGGAAACATCGGTAGACAGAGATAGGAGAGCTAAAAGATAAGTATGGGAAATGAAGAATTGCCAGAGCAGAAAGGAGCCTGGGTGGGCAGAGTCTAAGATAGGTTACACTCAGACATGTTGTATTAGCTCTCGGAGATTTCTGCCTTGGAAACTTAGACTCTTTTCTTCTTTTATGTCTTGTGAGTATTCTTTTTCAAGAGAGAGAGAGCTATATGCAGGGATAAGATAGATGTAAGTAGTCCGTGTCACTAACTCTTAATATAAAACAGTCTTTTGGGAGCTGCAGAGAAAGCTGAACCTCTGAGACTCGGTAAGTGAGATCTGGCAGGCAGGGATAATAAGACTCTTGTGTATCAGCGTTTCTTGAGGCCATTGCTTCTTTATGGAAATGGTAACTTCTTCCCTTCTCTAGAAATATTGCAGCAACCACAGAATAGAGAAACTGCATGGATGTGACCTAGAAAATGAACTTTAAGCTTTGCCTGATATAACACAGTGAACTGAGGCCCTTGGAACTCATTTTTAGCTTTAATGATTATGTAAGCCTCTTTGTCCTGGTCACTTGCCATCCATAAAGTGGAAGGCAAAATTAAAGGCTGATGAATTGCAGAATGAGTGGTCTTTGCCAAGAGGCAGCCTAAATATGGCAAAGGGCAAGGTTAGGAATGAAGAGTTAATTTCAAAAATGACTCCTGTGTGGCTTTATTGGCCCAGCTCTCTTCCTACCTCAGCCCCTGACTTGCTACATGCCTTGGCTAACAGCATCTCATTATGTTTTTAGGAGCAATAGAAGCAACTCTTTCTTGGCTGTGCTTTCTCCCCTCCAGTATATTATCTTTCTCTTTTTTATTATATATTTATCATTTTAAACCTAAAAATGTAGTTTTAATAGATACGTATAAGATATAAAGTTTATAATTGTAATAAATAGCATAAGTTATAAAGTACAATAATAAAATGAACATTATAAAAACAACATGAATGCTGTGAAGCTACCTGTGCATCCCTTCCCTAATCGCTTCTTCCCTCTCCATTCTCCAGAATTTTGTGTTTATCATTTTCTTGTTTTTGTTTGTTTGTTTCTTTGAGACAGAGTCACGCTCTGTCACCCAGGCTAGAGTACAGTGGCGTGATCTTCTTGGCTCACTGCAACCTCTGCCTCCCAGATTCAAGTGCTTCTCCTGCCTCAGCCTCCTGAGTAGCTGGCATTACAGGCTTATGCCACCACTCCTGGCTGATTTTTTTATTTTTAGTAGAGACGGGATTTCACCATGTTGGCCAAGCTTGTCTGGAACTCCTGACCTCAGGTGATCCTCCCACCTTGGCCTCCCAAAGTGCTAGGATTACAGGTGGTGGCTCACACCACACCCGGCCCCTATTCCCTTAGGTTTTCCGCCACTTTTAAAGCCTTTTTCCCTTGGGGTTCTTCTGATTTAGGTGGTGTTACCTTAAAGGAGCTTCTGCTCAACCTTTACAATAGATATTAGGCAAAAAATTTTAAAAACCATGTATATCTTAAAGTTAACCATGCATATTAGACTTAAAGTTGATTCACCAAAGTCTTAACATTTGGGTGATATAATTAAATTTGGTTTTTATTGTTTTGTGTGTGTATGCTTTTTTTTTTTGAGTTTAAAAGACTATAATATGCTTTTGTATTCAGAAACACTTTATTTTAATTTTAAAATTAAAAAAATTTTAAGTGGAGAGATAGCTGCAGGCTTTTCTATGGGAGTTGCTTATCAGTTTTTGGGAGGATGGTGCCATAGAAACTCTGTGGCTAAGGGTAGGTAGAAGAATTGTGAATGTGGTTTTCCAGAGGCAAGAGCATTGCTCTTTGGCTGTATCGGTGTTTTGATGAAGCTGTAGGGAGTATCAGATAGGTATTATCATCATTGTTCTTTTTGCATTGCCTATCTCTGAGGAGAGGTGAATATATTCAGGTTAATGTCAGGGTAAGTAGTACTAGCTAACTTCTACACCACTCTAATCCGTTAAGAGGTCATCTCTCCAGATTGGACTTCAGTTTGTGTCCTATTAAAGCTAATTTGAAAATCATGAGCCATTTGTCTGTTTCGGCTATACTATCATAATCCTCTTTTTACCTCCTTTTCACTCCTCCACCCACAGAGTTTCTGGAAAGTACGTAAGCTTGATGGGTTCTGGTACTTGGCAGTAATGGATTAGTTTTTTTTTGTCCTTTTGTGTGTGGGCTTAGCGGCCTGCTATTGAGGTTGCCTTCTTCTTTTTTAATAACTAGAATGTGAGTTGTGAGAGACTAGGGGCCTTTGTCTGTTTTGTTCAGTGCTGTATCTCTTGTGCCTTGCACAGTGCCTGCCACAAAGTAGGTGCTAAGTAAATATTTGTTGAGTGAGTAACTTTGACAGGAAAAAAAATGATCAAGAGTTCACAGCTTTCCAGGGCATAAGTGTACAGTTGCAAGGAGAAGCATGGGCTGGACCCTAGTCTCCAGTTAATTTCTTTATGATTTCATTGCCAGTTTGCTATGAGCAGTCATGAAATCTTTGTAGATTTTGTGGTAGGTGGGCACAGATGGTGGTGCTTAATGCTGGCAGATGAGGGGGTGGAAAGGGGAATGGACCTGACTATTCAAGTTCTATTGGCAAAGGGCTGATGTGACAGTGATGGCCATGATTTGGGCCATGACAATAGGAACCATTATGAGTTAGATGGCTCTCAGGAAGGTGGTTAGCTATTTAACAGACTACCAGGATATTTAAGAAAAAAGTCTTCTGGGGGAATTCTTTTGCCTAGGAGGGAAGCAAGAATTACTATAGTAGTACCTTGATTTTCATTTATGAATTTTGTAGAAAGAGAGATTGTAAATGTTTCCTTTTATGATATACATCCTCGTTCTCTATTAAACATGGTTTGGATGATTTACAGAGAAGGGTTTCTTTTTTCTTTACAGATGAACACAGGCTTCACAGTGGCAAACTCTGTCTGATTATCCTTACATGTATTGCAGAGGTAGGTCTCACCAGCCTTCTGCTATTAGTCAGTCTCTTAGAAAGTGTTGTCTTTCCCTGCCTCCCCTCTCCTCGTACCTGCCTCATGACTTTTAGGGTCCTAAAGTTTAGGAGAGAAAATCTTCCCCCTTTGTATTATCTGTCTCCTCCCACTAGAGTATATACTTTGATGAAGCCACGGATAGACAAGGTCTTGCTTGCTTCCATGCTGCCTGTGTAGCAGTTTAAAAAATAAAAATAAAAAAGGAGATCACGTTTCCTGTGGTGGGGTGAAGGGGTGGAGAGTAAAGCCAGAGAGGGGAATTGGAAACTCAGTAATTGCAGTTTGCCGAAGAGCAAGAGCTGAGAGGAAAAAAGAGGAGGTGCTTCAGCTTTTTAAGAGGCCACTTTTGGTTGGACTAATTGGGTTCAAACTCACCATGTATCTTGGTGACACACAGGCATGGTAGAACTTGAGTGAGTTAGAGCTAAATTTATAGCATCAACCTCCCCCTTTACTATTCCTCACTCTGCTCTTTTTTCTCTTAAGAAAAATGGTAAAGGTGGTCCACATGAAATAGGGATCTCTCTAAGTCTCTCTCTTTTCATGTTCTCTGTGGAAAGATGACCTCCTTTTCACAAGATTAGGGGTGGCTGGTTATAGAAGAGCTATTAGCAGTGGGCCTGTTATAATTGCTTTTCAAAAATCTTTCTAAGAAAATCTTTAAAGGAGTTGTTTTTCATAAATCATAACAGTTCCTAGTAATTGGAGTCTGTAGGCTTGTCAGATTTTCAGAAAAGGTGTTGGGAAAGGGCCAAGGGATGTTTATTACTAATCCATGGTAAGAGGTTTTTGATTTTCCATCAGTTTTCAGGAAAGCCTGGAATAGACAAGAGTCTTGCCTGATTCCACGCTGCCTGTGTAACAGTTTGCTCCTGTTGGGCTGAGCCCATTCCCAGCAGAGCACAGATTTTTCTTCTTGCTCCTAAACCCTCATGTGGAGCCTGCACATGAATCCTGCAGCCCCTATGAAAACCTTTAAGCTATCACAAACAGAGTGAGCTCCTTGGGCAGATGGGACGGAAGAGGGAATAGGAAAACAGATTCCTCTCATTCCTCTCAGCATCTGCCTTAAGTCCCTGTGTCTTAATTTTTATTGTTTTTGCTTGGAAATTTTTGACCAGTTAGAGATGCACTGGGAAATTATACTGAAGAAAAATCTTGTGCCTCAAGTAGGGTTTAACATACGACTCTAGGCTCATCCTATTAGCTGTCCAACTGATCCTTGAAAGTAGTTTTTAAAGTCCAAGGATTTGTATGAAGTGTGATAGATTATAAACGGTTTCTTAAATATAGTTCTCACTTCTTACTTTTTCTCTATATTTTTGTTAGGATCAGTATGCCAATGCATTTTTGCATGATGACAACATGAATTTTCGAGTAAACTTACATAGAATGGTAGGTGTTTCTTTTGCTTCTTGTTTTTTCTTAGAGGAAATTTTTTGTGTGTCAGCAGGGTTGGGATGAAATTGATCCTACTAGTACAAATGTGGTTGGAAAGTTGTACCAAAGGGCTTTGCCTGATGGCTGTTCAACAGACCCATGCTTGTTGTTGGGATTTTTGTGTGTCATGGAGCTGTTTCTTATTTGAGAGTTTAGGAAGATTCACAAACATGGCAATTATACTGGATTTCTTTTTCTTTTCTTTTCCTTTTTTTTTTTTTTTTTTTGAGTCAGAGTCTCTTTCTGTCTCCCAGGCTGAGTGCAATGTTGTGATCTCTCCTCACTGCAACCTGTGCCTCTTGGGCTCAAGCAATTCTCCTGCCTCAGCCTCCCGAGTAGCTGGGATTACAGACATATGCCCCCATGCCTGGCTAATTTTTGTATTTTCAATACAGATAGGGTTTTACCATGTTGGCCAGGCTAGTCCTGAATTCCTGACGTCAGATGATCCGCTAAGCTTGGCCTCCCAAAGTTTTGAGATTACAGGAGTGAGCCACCGCGCCAGGCCTGATACTGGATTTCAGTAACATAGGTTTCAGCAAGGAAATGGTTCTAAGCCTTTTGTTACCAAAATGTAGTATAATTTTTGATTGGCTAAGGCTGGCTGCTGCTTTGATTTAAATCTGACAGGTGGGCAAATAGAATATGGAGGATCAAGGAATTTCCTAGAGCTTGGAGATATGTTAAAAAATATCACATTGAGGTTTAGATTTAAAACTGACTTTGTTTTTTTGCAATTGCTACTGTTGCTGCTTCTATAGGTGGCACCATCACTTCCTCTTTTTTTTTTTTCATTATTTATTGTCAAAGAAAAATACCAGTCTACCTCCTTTGTTGTTAGTAATGCCACTTATATAACTAAAATCAAAGTAAAAACAACAGTTTTCCCATTGTAGTATTCCCTAGTGCCCTTTGAGGCTGTGAATTGTATTTTTGTAACAGGCCTGCATTGATAACTGAGAAGCATTCACAGGTCCTCTCTTCCTCACCTCACTCCATCCTACCCCATTCTAGTCCCACCGTGAGAAAAAGAGAAAAAGGAAGTATCCCTATAGTAGTGATTTTATTTGCACAAGGAATATGATGATGGGCCATTGGATATCAGTACCAGTGTCTACTAATTTCCTTTCTTCACTTTTTTGTGTGTGTGAAGCCTATGAGACACAGGAAGAAGGCAGCAGACAAGAATCTTCCCTGCCGTCCTTTAGTATGTGCAGTACTAGGTAAGTGAGTATCATCAACATTGTTCTGTGACAGCAATAGGCTTTCATGATTAAGATGAAGAGTAGAACCTGGTTGATGTGCTTCTTCCTCAAAGAAATTATTAGTTATGCTTTTTCCCTGGCCTACAAAACAATGTTTATTGTTGTGTTTGGTAAAGGAACCCCAGTTACAGAGTGCTCAATAAAAGGGTCCTGTCATTCAAAGAAAAATGGCATCCCAGGGAGACAAATGGCTGTGTCTAAACTTGATACATGATTTACATTTGTAAGATACCTTACTCTTGATCAAGATTTCAGGCTGGGTGCAGTGGCTCATACCTGTAATTCTAGCACTTTGGGAGGCTAAGGTGGATGGATCATTCGAAGTCAGGAGTTTGAGACCAGCCTGGCCAACATGGTGAAAAACTGTCTGTACTGAAAATACAAATTTTAGCAGTTCGTGGTGGTAGGTGCCTGCAATCCTAGCTACCTGGGAGACTGAGGCAGGAGAATTGCTTGAACCCGGGAGGCAGAAGTTTCAGTGAGCCCAGGTCACGCCATCACAGTTCAGCCTGGGCAACAGAGCATGACTGTGTCTCAAAAAAAAAAAAAAGATTTCAAATTCTTCTTATCCTTTCTTGGTTCGAATTGATGTGCCAGCTGGCCAGGAGGCTTTAAGTTTGTGGTTCACATATACAAAACTTCCTTTGAGTAAATTAAACTGAAGTGAGGCTGACTGAGTTGACAGGTAGGGGCCCTGTATCTTAGGTAATTTTGTCTGTCCAGAATTCTGCATTTTCCTCAGAGAATTAGCTGAACTCTTAATCCCATTCACTTGAATATTCAGCCCCAGTTTCTAAATCTACTTAATTTTAGAAGTAGTAATTAAGACTATATAATAAGCCTCTGTTGACCCAAAGCCCCACAGCCCATTTCAGTCAATATCTGTCTAAGTGAACATGATAGTAAGATGAAATTGACTGACATAGCTTTAGAGCTGAGTCTCTGGTTACACAAATGTGATCCATAATTTCTTCTCTGCTTGCCTCATTGTCTAGTCTCAGAATATGATTTCCCTTTGGTGGTTTACATTAATGTCTTAGGATGAAATATCTACACAATGAAATGTTCCTTTTATCTGAATTTATTGGCATATCAGGGTATCCTTCTAGAGGTCAGCAAGTGAAATAATTTCTTATTACTTTACAAGTTGTAGGTGGTGAACAGTGTTAAACAAAGTGTTATATAAAATAAGTGTACGTGAATAAAGATGTGGGTAGTGGATGCCATTCAGTATGAGTGCAAGGTGTACTCAGAAGCTTTTTTTCCAACTCAAAGGCAAGGAATGAATTCCACTGTAATTGATCCAGTTTTTGTCTTTTCTCTTTTCAGACCTGATGGTAGAGTTTATTGTAACACACATGATGAAGGAGTTTCCTATGGATCTCTATATGTAAGTGCCATGGTTCATTTAATGTATACAAATCCATTTTAAAGAATCGAATGTTAGAAAATTCGTGATATATGTATACTTCAAGAAAAATACATTTGCATGTGGAGAAGTGTTAGGAAACATTTTCTGGCCTGGATCTGTACATCTTCTCAGAAGAGGGAACAAGCACAAACCACAATTTGGATTCTGCACTTATCTTCATGATCACTTCTGTGATCACTTCATGGTCACTTGCATGAAGAAGGAGCCGATATATGAATATAGTGATTGTAGGAGGCTTTTGTAATCAAAGATATGCAATAACAGCAGACCACTTAGTTGTTTCTGGGCTTTAGCATTAAAGTACTAGTACTGACTAGTTAGAAGTTAGGACGAATTTAGGGATATAGAGCTTCTGGTTCGTTCTTAGCCTACATTGTCCTGACAGCCTAGCCAGACCCCTGTTAGCTGGGCAGATTATGTCTCCAGTGACCTGGCTGGAAGATTCCTGTCTCCTGAGGAAAGCTGATTCACCATTACAGTTCTTTTTTTTTTGTGTGTGTGTGTGAGACAGAGTCTTATTCTGTCACCTATGGTGGAATGAGTGCAGTGGCACGATCTGCACTCGCTACAACCTCCGCTTCCTGGGTTCAAGCAACTATTCTGCCTCAGCCTCCCGAGTAGCTGGGATTACAGCTGTGTGCCACCACATGCGGCTAATTTTTGTATTTTTACTAGAGATGGGGTTTCACCATATTGGCCAGGCTGGTCTCAAACTCCTGACCTCAGGTGATCTGCCCGCCTCAGCCTCCCAAAGTGCTGGGATTACAGGCATAAGCCACTGCACCCAGCGACTACCACAGTTCTTTACAATGAGTACAACTAGAGGCAACTCAGAATCATCATATTTTCTTTTTACTTTGTGACAGGGTGCACTGTGTTGCCCAGGCTGTTCTTCAACTCCTAGGCTCAAGCAGTCCTCCTACCTCAGCCTCCCAAAGTAGCTGGGACTACAGGTGTGTGCCATTACACCTGGCCATCATATACATATATTTTTTCTTTGAGACGGTCTCACTCTGTCACCAGGCGCCAGGCTGGAGTGCAGTGGCATGATCTCGGCTCACTGCAACCCCCGCCTCCCAGGTTCAAGCAATTCTCCTGCCTCAGCCTCCCGAGTAGCTGGGACTACAGGCGCATGCCACCATGCCCAGCTAATTTTTGTATTTTTAGTAGAGACAGGGTTTCACCATGTTGGCCAGGATGGTCTCAATCTCTTGACCTCGTGATCCGCCCGCCTCGGCCTCCCAAAACAGGCGTGAGCCACCATGCCTGGTGGCCATGATATATATATATATATTTTTTTTCTTCAAAATGGGGTTTCACCATGATGGCCAGGCATGAACTCCTCACCTCAGGTGATCCACCCACCTTGGCCTCCCAAAGTGCTAGGATTACAGGCGTGAGTGACCGCGCCTGGCCGGCCATGATATTTTAATAAAGGTTAAACCTTAAGGTTTTCTTTCTCCTTTGCCACTTCTGCATTCTTCTTCTCTTTAACACCCAAGAACAGCTGTGCCACTTAATGTGATCTCAAATATATATGTTATCTTTAGTCCTTAAAAAAAATCACTGAATTGAGTGTGACATCAGACTTGCTACCCCCATTTTTTTGGGCAAGAGAGCAATTTGGTAAACAGCAAACTTGAGTATACTTCATTCCAGTGCCAGGCCTGGGATCTAGGGAAGTATAAGGGATTTCAAACTAAATAGAGTAGACCTCCAGCTTTTTGTTTTGTTTTTTTTTTTTGTTTGTTTTTTGAGACAGAGTCTTTCTCTGTCATTCAGGCTGGAGTGCAGTGGCACAATCTGGGCTCACTGCAACCTCTGCCTCCTGGATTCAAGTGATTCTCCTGCCTCAGCTTTCCAAGTAGTTGGGACTATAGTTGTGTGCCACCAGTCTCGGCTGATTTTGTCTTTTTTAGTAGAGACGGGGTTTCATCATGTTGGCCAGGCTGGTCTAGAACTCCTTACCTTAGGTGATCTGCCTGCTTCAGCCTCCCAAAGTGCTGAGATTACAGGAATGAGCCACCGTGCCCAACCTTTCAGCTTTTTAGATTGCTTGTAAACTGTATCATCTTGATTTCCTAGGTTTGAAATAATGATATAAATTTTACTTTTAGGTAAGTAGGTTACAGTTTGCATTTTTCTGTACCTTTTGGGTGTTTAGAAGTAAGTCTTATCCTTTATTTCAATTCAAAGACCATGAACAGCTACTTTTTATAACACTTAGTACATGAGTGTTCAACTTATTTTAGATGGGATCCCTGAACTTCATTATCTTAGGCTTCAGATTTGTTTTTGCCATAGACTTTATTTCTGGCTTATTTTATATCCTAGTTTTAGGATGTGCTATTTACTTTGTAACACATATTACTGTAGTTTCCGTTTTCTCATTTTACAAGAAAGGAAACTGAGGCTCAGGAGATTAAATACTTTGCCCAGGGTTATTCTGTTAGTAAGCATCATTTCCTGGATTTGAACCCAAATTTTCCTACTATAAATTTTGAGCTGTTTCCTTCCCACAGGTATTAGTTATCTATTGCTGTGTAACAAACTACTCTGGATGTAGTGGTTTAAAACAAATGTTTATCATCTCACAGTTTCTGTGGTTCAGGAATCCAGGAGAAACTTAGCTGGATAGTTTTGGCATAGGGCCTCTCAAAAGGATGCTTTTTAAGGAATAAAGGTAATATGCATACTTGGGAATCACATTAATGTGGCATGGCTGTTCTTGAGTGTTAAAGAGAAGAAAGCAGAAGTGGCAAAGATGGAAAAAAAACCCTTAAGGCTTAAACTTTATTAAAATAAGATGATGGCCAGGTGAATTGGGGCTGCAGGCATCTGAGGTTCTACTGGGGCTCAAGAATCTGCTTTCAAGCCCACCTAATGGTTGTTGGTAAGCCTCTGTTCTTCACCACGTGGGTCTCTTTGTAGGGTTGGTAGGCATGGCGGCTGTCTTTCCCCAAAGCAATTAATCTAAGAAAGGAAGGAGAGTGAGAGCCCAAGATGGAAGCTGTAGTGTCATTCATAACCTAATCTCAAGTAACATGTCATTTCTAATGGTCACACAGACCAATCCTGATACAGTGTGGAAAGGGACTGTATGAGTGTGTGAATACCAGTTTGGGGTCCATCTTGTAGGCTGGTACCACAGTTGCACAGCTAGTAAGTTACATAACTAAGGTTAAAATTCATGTCTCTCTGACTGCAGAGGCTGTTCTCTTAATCATGTCTGTGATCAGTGACAGAGGAAAAATTTGTATAGAGTGACTGTGCTGACTGGAGCATTAGAGAAGATATCAGGGAAGGTTGCATTTGACCTGAGTCATGAAGAAACGCTAGGCATTTTCTGTGTGAAGGAGTCAGGGAAAGACTACCAGGTAGGGGACCAGCAAGTTTAGGGGCTTTGGAGGCTTGAAAGTGTGTTAAGTTTGGAGAAAAGAGTGTGATTCCTGGTGGCTAGAGTGTAGAGTGCATGGAGGGAGGATAAGAGAGTAGAAAAAAAGCTTACCTGAGATTAAGTAGATGATGAGGAACGGTTGAAGGTGAGGCTGATCTGTTAAGATTGTATGTTCAGTGCTGCAAAGTTACAGGTATATTATGTGTTCACCAAAACCCCCGTTTCTAGCCAATGAACCTGGTCTACCCAAATGTTCTAACTCGTTGCCCTGGTTCATAACTTCACCCTCAAAAGAGTTTTTGTCTGGCCTTGCTTTGTCAGCTGCTTTTTCCACCTGCTCCTTAATTTACTGCCCTGGGGTTAGGAGAAGATAATGAGGCATCAAGTTGACAGAGGACGGGCAAAAGGTTCCATCCTCAGGCTGAATTTACTTTCTTCATTACTACCCATGAGCATGTTTTCAGATCTTCCTTCCCCCACTTCTAGCTAGTTTCCAGTTTTTAGAATTTGGAGCATCATGTCGTTATCAGGTGAAGTTCCTGCTTCCAGCTGGGCAGCAGGCCAGGTTGCTACTCTCACTTCTCATTATGTACTCCTTTTCCGCAGTGTACAGCAGAATGAGAAATTGAAAGCAAAATGAATTTGTGCCATTTCAGATAAGTTTATAATCTTCCTAGTGAAATATGAAGAAACACGGAGTTTGGAAAGACTTAATATTCAAACCCAGAATCTGGGTCAGAAATGAAACAATTTCACATCTGTGTGTGAATGCTGTAGGTAATGATGAGGGAAGGCACATACACTGCCTGTCGCAGTAAGAGGTAGGAAAACCGAACCAATTACTTTCACCTCCTGGTTCTACTCCTTGATTCTTGCTGCCACTCTCACTGCCACCACAGGATTGGGGAGTGAGGGGATATAGTCCCTGGGGAGAGTAAACTTTCCTTTAAGCTACTCTTACATGGAAAACTTTCCTTTAAGCTACTCTTACATGGAAAACTTGGAGTCTTCTTAAATCAGATGTTTCCAAACCTGTGAGTAGGCATCAGAAGAAAGGTACAGACTTCAGTGGGTCCTACAAGATTTCAGGAGAAAGTGGAACCCATTTTGTATTGAAATAGGAAATTGATACATGCATGAAAGAATCCTCCCCACCCAAGAAGCACTAAATTTAGAGTCATTCTGCCAGTACATACATATGTGTGTGTGTGTGTGTGTTTTTTTTTTTTTTTTTTTTGAGGCAGAGTCTCGAGCTGTCGCCCAGGCTGGAGTGCAGTGGTGTGATCTCGGCTCACTGCAACCTCTGCCTCCCGGGTTCAAGCAGTTCTCTTGCCTCAGCCTCCTGAGTAACTAGGATTACAGGTGCCCATCACCATGCCTGGCTAATTTTTTGTATTTTTACCAGAAACGGGGTTTCACCATGTTGGCCAGGCTGGTGAACTCCTGACCTCAGTGATCCATCTGCCTCGGACTCCCAAAATGCTAGGATTACAGGTGTGAGCTACTACACCTGGCCTATGTGTGTAATTTTTTTAGAGGCAGGGTCTTGCTTTGTCATCCAGGCTGGAATGCAGTGGCACAATTATGGCTTACTGTAACATGGAACTCCTGGGCCAAGGCAGTCCTCTCACCTGAGTAACTAGGACTACAGGCTTGTACCACCATGCCTGGCTATTTTTTTTATTTTTTGTAGACATGGGAGTCTTGCTGTGTTGCTCAGGCTGGTCTTGAACTCCTGGCCTCAAGCGATCCTCCTGCCTTAGCCTCCCAAAATGTTGGGATTTACAGGCATGAGTCCAGTCCTATGCCTGGACTCCAATATATATATATATATATATATATATATATATATATATTTTTTTTTTTTTTTTTTTAAGATGTGTGGTTTCACCATGTTGGCCAGTATGGTCTCAATCTCTTGACCTCATGATTCACCCGCCTTGGCCTCCCAAAGTGCTGGGATTACAGGCATGAGCCACCCCACCTGGTCTTCCAGTATTTTTTTTTTTTTTTTGAGACAGAACTTCGCTCTTGTTGCCCAGGCTGGAGTGCAATGGCGCATTCTCGGCTCACTGCAACCTCCGCCTCCTGGGTTCAGGCGATTCTCCTGTCTCAGCCTCCCAAGTAGCTGGGATTACAGGCATGTGCCACCATGTCTGGCTAATTTTTTGTATTTTTAGTAGAGACAGGGTTTCCACCATGTTGGCCATGATGGTCTTGATCTCTTGACCTCGTGATCCACCCGCCTCGGCCTCCCAAAGTCCTGGAGTTATAGGCATGAGCCACCGCGCCTGGCCAGTATATATTTTTTTAAGGCCATGGCAGTGGTTAAAATTTTCATTCTGCTTGATAAATAGTATAAGTAAGTTATTGAGACCACAAGGCTAATGATGTCACCTGTTGATGACTGTGGAGATAGGAACAGAGCCTAGGAGCAGTGATGGAGTGGATGTAGATAGCTGTTGTGTGACCCAGAGAGTGGTGGCAGCAGGGGTTGGGGATGTAGGTAGCATCTCATTGCTGCTCTGGAGTGGCTCAGTGTTGGTGGGATGGCGTTATCAAAGGGGGCCAAGTACATGCCATCCAGATCCAGGCCATATGAGAGGTTCTGGCATTCAGGAATGTACTGTGTGTGCATGGATAGCTGTGTATAGACAGCATCTAGTCACATTTGCTGGCTGCAGCAAAGGCTTTAGCACTAGGGACCTCATGACTCTCAATTTCATGGAAAAGTTAACAGAAGAATTTGTAGATTGCTAA
Source organism: Cacajao melanocephalus (assembly GCA_963573385.1). NCBI lineage: Eukaryota > Metazoa > Chordata > Mammalia > Primates > Pitheciidae > Cacajao > Cacajao melanocephalus. The sequence goes on from CAUYLG010009317.1 coordinate 54,655, forward strand.
GGCAAATCATGGCTCAAAAAAGGGCATCATTTAGTGACAACTGTGTCAAACGGGATCACGTCACAATTTCTAAAAATCAGCAAATGATTTGGAAACAATTAGGATGATTTATATTGCAACTTATATTACTTGGAAGCAATTTTGGTACAGGTTTTTGAGTGTGAAAAACAGTGTTTTTTCTGTTTTCTCACTCAACAACAACAATCAACACAGAAGACTTCTGTGACCAAATGTGGGGAAGGTTTACTCCCATACACCAAGCAAGCAATCAGTTCTTTACCAGATACCAGCTGTGTGTACTGTATTTCAATTTTGACACTATCTACTTGGAAGTAGTTTCAGATCCCATGGGTTTAGGGCTCAGTCCCTAAGACTGCCCCTGGCTTTCAATGCCAATCAGAAGCCCTGTACAAAATAACCTTGGACCGGCTATAAACTGGAGTTCCTCCAACTTCCGCCTTGGGTTTGATTAATTTGCTAGAGTGGCTAGAGTGGCTCATAGAACTCAGGGAAACACATTTACCAGTTTATTACAAAGGGTACTTTAAAGAAACAAACAGATGAAGAGATACGTAGGGTGAGGTCTGAAAGGGTCTGGAGCCCAGGAGCTTCTGACCCTGTGGAGTTGGGGTGTGCCAACCACCTGGCAAGTAGATGAATTCTTGTTCACCTTCCCATAGGCTTCCACATGTTTAGCTATCCAGAAGCTCTCCAAACCCTGTCCTTTTTGGTTTCTTATGGAGATTTCATTATGTAGGCATGCTTGATTAAACTATCGTCTGGCTGTGGTTCATGCTTGTAATCCCAGCACTTTGGGAGGATGAAGTAGGTGGATCACTTGAGCCCAGCCTGAGCAACTTGGTGAGACCTTGTCTCTACAAAAATTAGTCAGGTGTGGTACTGTGTACCTGTAGTCCTAGCTACTTGGGAGGATGAGGTGGGAGGATGGTTTGAGCTGTGGAGGTCAAGGCTATGGTGAGCTGTGATTGTACCACTGCATTCCAGCCTAGGTGACAGAGCGAGACCTTGTCTCAAAAAATAAATAAAAATAAAAACCATTGGCCATTGGTAATCAGCTTAACTTTCAGCTTCTCTTCTCTCCCTGGAAGTCAGGGCTAGGGCTGAAAGCCCAAATCCCTAAGCATGTCTTGGTCTCTCTGGTGAGCAGCCCCCATTCTGAAGCTACCTAGGGGAAGTCAGCCGTCAGTTACCTCAGCATATAAAAAGACATCACTTTGGAGATTCTAAGGGTTTTAGGAGTTGTATGTCAGGAAACAGGGTTTTATCTAAGGATTTTAGGCGTTGTATGTCAGGAAACAATTACATATTTTACAACAGCGGTCTCCAGCCTTTTTGGCACCAGGAATCAGTTTCATGGAAGATAATTTTTTTTCATGGACCTGGGGGCAGTGATGGTTTTGGAATGATTCAAGTGCATAACATTTAGTGTGTATTTTATTTCTATTATTATTACATTGTAATATATAATGAAATAATTCTGCAACTCACCATAATGTAGAATCACTGGGAGCCCTGAGCTTGTTTTCCTGCAACTAGATGGTCCTATCTGAGGTTGATGGGAGACAGTGACAGATCATCAGCCACAACCTAGATCCCTTGCATGCATGATTCAAAATAGTGTTTGTGCTTCTATGAGAATCGAATGCTGCCACTAATCTGACGGGAGGTGGAGTTCAGGTGGTAATGTGAACCATGGGGCAACTGTAAATACAGATGAAGCTTCCCTTGCTCACCTGCCACTCACCCCCGGCTGTGCAGCCTGGTTTCTAACCAGTACTGGACCGTGGCCTGGGGGTTGGGGACCTGTTTTTACAATATCACAAGGTTAGTTTATTAGTGAATAAAAAGGAATTACTTAAAAATTTTTCATGTATGTATTTATAGATTTATTTTTCTGTATGGTTTGTAAGATATATAATATGCACATATATGTGTGTGTGTGTGTGTGTATTTTTTTTTTTTTTTTTCGAGACAGTGTCTTACTCTGTCACCCAGGCTGGAGTGCAGTGGGGCAATCTCAGCTCACTGTAACCTCTGCCTCCTGGGTTCAAGTGATTCTCGTGCCTCAGCCTCCCAAGTAGCTGGGACTACAGGTGTGCACCACCACTCCCAGGTAATTTTTGTATTTTTTTTTTAGTAGAGATGGGGTTTCACCATGTTGGCCAGGCAGGTCTCAAACTCTTGACCTTAGGCGATCCACCCACCTTGGCCTCCCAAAGTGCTGAGATTATGGGTGTGAGCCACTGTGCCTGGCCTGTAAAATATTTTTAATATCACTGCTGAAGGTACCCAAGTCTTTTAAGAGAGGTTTGTTTAAATAGTTTTTATGAAATTCTGTCTGAGAGGCTCATGCAAGACCACTTAGAGCTACTGGGAATGAGAAGAACAGAGAGAGATGTGAATAATGGAGCAAGTAGAATTGGCTAATAAGGTAGCAGTGGGGGCTTATTGTTCAGAGTGCTCTGAAAATGTCTAGAGAGGAGTAATTTTAGGACTTCAGCTTATAAATTTAGCTCAATTCATTTGTGTCCTTGATATGTTGTTAGGCATTTTGTTTATTTATTTAAAGACAGGCTCTCGCTATGTTGGCCAGGTTGGTCTTGAACTCTTGGCCTCAAGCAATCCTAACAGCCTCAGCCTCTCGAAGTGCTAGAATTACAAGCGTGAGCCACCAAGCCTGGTCAGTTGTTAGGCGTTTTAATTCCTCTACCTGGTGTTTCTGGCTCTCATTCCACAGAGAGAGGTTAGTAGTGGTTTTTCTGCCTTTTTTTTTTCTCTTCTGCTAAGAGGCCCAAGAAATTAGCTACCCCTATTTTTTTTCTTTTTCTTTTTCTTTTTTTGTAGTTATTTCTTCTCAAAAACAAAACAAAACAATGAAATACATGTGCAGAATGTGCAGGTTTGTTACATAGGTATACATGTGCCATGGTAGTTTGCTGCACCTATTGACCCATCCTCTAAGTTCCCTTCCCTCACCCCCTCAACCCTGCAACAGGCCCTGGTGTGTGTTGCTCCCCTCTCTGTGTCCATGTGTTCTCAACGTTCAGCTCCCACTTATGAGTGAGAACATGTGGCGTTTCGTTTTCTGTTCTTGTGTTAGTTTGCTGGGGATGATGGCTTCTAGCTTCATCCACGTCACTGCAAAGGACATGATCTCATTCCTTTTTCTGGCTGCATAGTATTCCATGGTGTATATGTACCACATTTTCTTTATCCTATCTATCATTGATGGGCATTTGGGTTGGTTCCATGTCTTTACTATTGTAAATAGTGCTGCAATAAACATACATGTGCATGTGTCTTTATAGTAGTAGCTACCCCTATTTTAGCTTGATTCCATGAACTGTCAAATTGATACCCCACAGATTAATGTGGTGTCTGCTAAAGTCAGTAAGGTCTTAGGACATTCTTTGTCTCAGGTTATAGCCATAGAACTTGAAAGAGTCTCAGGCTGGGCACGGTGGCTTATGCCTGTAATTCCAGTACTTTGGGAGGCTGAGGCAGGCGGATCACCTGAGGTCGGGAGTTTGAGACCAGCCTGGCCAACGTGGTAAAACCCCATCTCTACTAAAAATACAAAAATTAGCTGGGCATGGTGGCAGGCATCTGTAATCCCAGCTACTTGGGAGGCTGAGGCATGAGAATCACTTGAACCTGGGAGACAGAGGTTGCAGTGAGCTGAGATCATGCCACTGCAACTCCAGCCTGAACAATAGAGTGAGACTCCATCTCAAAAACAAAAACAAAAAACCCCCCAAAAGGAAAAGCCAGTTTCATTTACCTGAAAGTAGCAATTTACTTAGGTTCAGTTTTCTAGGAACTTTATAACTTAATAATAAGACTTAAGTACTAGCATTTAGTTGGTATACAGTCAAGATTTGTTGAATGAATGAATGAAAAAGGTAGGTCTGGCAGTTTCTTCTGAACCTTTTGGTTTGTGTGATGAGCCTGAAGTTCCAGAGGGGTACAGTCCAAGCCCTGGGCCTGTGGCTGACCAAACCCTCCCTTAACTAAAAAAGTCCTAACTCAAGTACTTTTAGAGCAGCGAGGATACCACAGAGTGAGACTTAGAACCTGGATTTAGGGCCAGGGGCAGTGGCTCACGCCTGTAATCCCAGCACTTTGGGAGGCCGAGGCGGGTGGATCATGAGGTCAAGAGATTGAGACCATCCTGGCCAAAAAAAAAAAAAAAAGCCAGGTGCAGTGGCTCACGCCTATAATCCCAGCACTTTTGGAGGCCAAGGCAGGTGAATCACATGGTCAGGAGTTCAAGACCAGCTCGACCAATATGGTGAAACCCCATCTCTACTAATAATACAAAAATTAGCTGGGCGTGGTGGTGCACACCTGTAGTCATAGCTAATCGGGAGGCTGAGGCAGAAGAATTGCTTGATCCCAGGAGATGGAGGTTGCAGTGAGCTGAGATCACACCCCTGTACTCCAGCCTGAGCAACAGAGCAAGATTCCATCTAAAAAAAAAAATTAGCCAGGTGTGGTGGCATATGCCTGTAGTCCCAGCTACTCAGGAGACTGAGTCAGGAGAATTGCTTGAACCTGGGAAGCAGAGGTTGCAGTGAACAAATATCATGCCACTGTACTCCAGCCTGGGTAACACAGTGAGACTGTCTCAAAAAAAAACAAAAAAACAAAAAGAACTTCCACCTTCAGTTCTTCTAGTAGATAAATCTCTCTCTCTCTCTCCTGGTAGATAAATATCTCTCTCTCTGTCTCTCTCTCTCTGTCTCTCTCTCTCTCTCTCTCTCTCATACACATACAAAATCACATACTGCCTGTGCTACCCATTCCCCTTATCAATGGGAAAAAGGTGCTATAACTACCAATGACATCTTTCCCTTGAGTACCTTTTCAGATAAAAAGAATGAACCAGTGGGTCACAAACTATTTCACTCAAAATGGCATAGTGACATAGAATGCAAAAGCACAAAATTAAAGACCTTAAGTCTCTATATCTATCTGAATGTAGTTTTTACTTAAATTAATTTTTAAATTAAATATGTAATTTAAGATAACCAGTATTATTTTTTTTTTTTTTTTTTTTTTTGAGACAGAGTCTCACTCCATCACCAGGTGCCAGGCTGGAGTGCAGTGGCGTGACCTTGGCTCAATGCAGCTTCCGCCTCCCGGGTTCAAGCAATTCTCCTGCCTCAGCCTCCTGAGTAGCTGGGACTACAGGCGTGCACCACCATGCCCAGCTAATTTTTTTGTATTTTTAGTAGAGACGGGGTTTCACCATGTTGGCCAGGATGGTGTCGATCTCTTAACCTCGTGATCCACCCACCTCGGCCTCCCAAAGTGCTGGGATTACAGGTGTGAGCCACCGTGCCCAGCCAAGATACCAGTATTACTTATAAATCAAATCTATTAAAAAATTAGCCGGGCATGGTGGCACACACCTGAAGTCCCAGCTACGCTGCCGGCATGCACCACCACACTCAGCTAATTTTTTTTTGTACTTTTAGTAGAGATGAGGTTTCACCTTTTTTTTTGTACTTTTAGTAGAGATGGGGTTTCACCATATTGGCCAGGCTGGTCTTGAACTCTTGGCCTCAAGTGATCCACTTGCCTCAGCCTCCCAAAATTCTAGGATTACAGGCACGAGCCACCATGCTCAGCCAGAAGTTCTGTTTCTTTTACTTTCTTTTTTTTTTTGGCTGCAAACTGTAAAATTTAAATTCTACTTACATTAAAAGTTAAATTAAAAATGCAGTTCGTCAGTTGTGCTAACTACCTTTCAAGTTGCTCAATAGCTACATGTGGCTAATGGCTACCACAGTGAACAGCAAAAAATACAGAACTTTCGTATCACAAAAGTTTCTACTGGACGGCATTGTTGTAGATCACTGGAATATTCGGGGTTAAGCACGTTTCAACAACATATATGTTTCTGAGAGTATTTCCAAATAAGCAGTTAGTAGATTGAGGTTAAGATAAATGATAGTTTTAAAAATTATAAACCTACCAAAAACATTTTTTTCATCTCTGATTGAGGTGGGATTTTGAAAGGTTAAAAAGCTAGATGAAATTATAAAGGAAAATACTGATGAAATTTACTTCCTAAAAATACAAATCTTTTGTTTAATTAAAAAAAAAATTTCGGTTGGGCAAGGTGGCTTATGCCTGTAATCTCAGCACTTTGGGAAGCCGAGGCGGGCGGATCACGAGGTCAGGAGTTCGAGACCAGCCTGATCAACATGGTGAAACCCTGTCTCTACTAAAAATACAAAAATTAGCTGGGCGTGGTGCCGCACACCTGTAATCCCAGCTACTCGGGAGGCTGAGGTGGGAGAATTGCTTGAACCCAGAAGGCAGCGGTTGCGGTGAGCCAAGAGTGGGCCATTGCACTCCAGCCTGAGCAACAGAGCAAGACTCTGTCTCAAAAAAAAAAAAAAAAAAAAAGTCAATGATTAAAATTAAATGGCAAACAACATGGGAAACTACATTTGCAACATACGACATAATAAAGTTACTGTGTAGAAGTTTACACATATTGATGATAAAAATATGTCCTCTGCTATAGTTTGAATGTTTGTCCTCTCTGAAACTCATGATGAAACATAATCCCAAACGTAATGTTATTAAAAGGCAAGGCCTTTAAGAGGTGACTGGGTCATGAGGGCTCTGCCCTCAGGAAAAGATTAATCCACTCATGGGTTAATGGATTAATGGGTTATCATGAGAGTGGGTTAGTTATCCTGAGGGTAAGTCCGTTATATATGCCAGTTTGGCTTTCTCTCCTGGGCCCCCTCACCATACAATACCTTCACCACCTCGGAACTCTACAGAGAGTCCCCATCAGCAAGAAGGTCCCTACCCAGATGTGGCCCCTAGAACTTGGACATCCTAGTCTTCAGAACTGTGAGACTAAATATACTTCTTTTCTCTATAAATTTTCCAGTCTTAGGTATTCAGTTATAGCAACAGCAAACAGATTAAGACAACCTCTAATAACAAAGATAGGCAAAGGAAATAGTCAACAAATTCCTTCATCTCCCAAAAAAGGGAAACGGGGAAAGCCAACATTTTTCTATAATGTTCAACTTCATTTTAAAAAGGTGTATTAAAACAAGATTCTACGTTTGCATATCAAATTAACATAAATTTCATGCTTACAAAGAAACAACATTCATAATAAAGGAAAATTGGAAACAACTGTGGAAAGAACATCTGATACCAGGAGAACAGCAAGTAAATCATTACACACATGTTCCAGCTTGACATCTGTCCCCCAAAAATTCATACGGTGAATTATAAATATACTTCAATTCCTCTAGCTAGTATCTCTAGCTCTCACTTCATGGAGGGAGGTTAATAGTAGAGAAACTAGAATCATCAAAGAATACTGGTGGAAATAAAAATAGTACAACCATTTTGGAAAAGTTTGGAGTTTCTCAAAATGTTGGACACAGAGCTACCACATAACCCAGCAATTCCAATACTCAGTATATACAGAAGGAAAACACAAACAGGCTGGGTCCAGTGGCTCACGTCTGTAATTCCAGCACTTTGGGAGGCCAAGGCAAGAGAATCATTTGAAGCCAGAAATTCCAGACCAGTCTGGGCAACAAAGCGGAACCACATGTCTACAAAAATTAAAAAATAAACAGCTGGGTGCAGTGGCATGCACCTATGGTCCCAGCTACTCAGAAGGCTGAAACATGAGGATAGCTTGAGTTCCAGAGTTTGAAGCTACAGTGAGCTATGATTGCACCACTGCACCCCAGCCCAGGTAGCAGAGCAAGACCCTGTCTCTAAAAAAATAAAAATAAAACAAAAATATATGTCCACACAAAAACTGGTATACAAACAGTCATGGTAGCATTCATAATAGCCAAAAAGTCTAAACAACCCAAATGTCTTATCAATTAATGAATGAATAAATACAATGATGTGGTATTCTATACAATGAAATATTAGCCATAAAAGGAATGGCTTTTTGTGTACTGATACAAGCTACAACATGGATGAACATGGAAAATATTATGCTAAATTAAAGTTAGAAGTAAAAATCACATATTCCGTTATTTCATTTATGTAAAATGTCCAGAATAGGCAAATACTTAAAGAGACAAAAAGTAGATTAGTGGTTGTCTAGGCCTGAGGGAGAGGACAGAGGAAGAAATTCGGAAGAGGAAGGGAGAGGACAGAGGAAGTAACTACTAATGGGTACAGGATTTATTTGTGTAGGGGTCAACTGAAAATGGTCTAAAAGTAGTGTGTAGTAATAGTTGCACAATCCCTTGAATATATTTTAAAAACACTAAATTGTATACTTTAACTCTGCTAAAAAAAAAAACTCTATAGCCTACGTTTTCCAAATATTTGTCAAGACATAGTTACAGCTCTCATGGCAATGTTCATTTCATATATTCTGTAACTAGGTATGCTTGGATTCTTGATTAAGCTATTAAATGTCCACTTTAACAGTCAGCCTGTGTTAGGTGGATAAACTGATACTCTTCATTTGAGAGGATTAGTTTTTATATTTTGTATTTTCAACTTAAATTCACAAATTCAACAATTCAACATTCAATTAACTACGATCTCAGCCCTTAGAATCCCTAGGGTATGGAGATTTCTAAATGGCCTAAAATGCAATGTCTTAACTAAATCCAGGATCTTTTTTTTTTTTTTTTTTTTTTTTTTTTTGAGACAGAGTCTTGTTTCGTCGCCGGGCGCCAGGCTGGAGTGCAGTGGTGAGATCTCAGCTCGCTGCAACCCCCGCCTCCCAGGTTCAAGCAATTCTCCTGCCTCAGCCTCCCGAGTAGCTGGGACTACAGGCGTCTGCCACCACGCCCAGCTAATTTTTGTATTTTTAGTAGAGATCGGGTTTCACCGTATTGGCCAAGCTGGTCTTGAACTCCTGACCACGTGATTCACCTGCCTTGGCCTCCCAAAGTGCTGGGATTATAGGCGTGAGCTACTGCACCTGGCTTTTTTTTTTTTTTTTTTTTTTTTTTGTACTTTTAGTAGAGACAAGGTTTTGCCATGTTGGCCAGGCTTGTCTTGAGCTCCTGGCCTCAAATGATCTGCCTGCCTTGGTCTCCTAAAGTGCTGGGATTACAGATGTGAGCCACTATGCCCAGCTAGAAGTTATATATATATATATTTTTTCATGTGTACATATTAAAATCCAGTGTCTTTAGTGGCCTTAGCAAAGCTGGCTTACTAAGAAGGGATCTGTGGTGAGTTGCACTATATTCTCAGGCTTGTCCTCATTTTTTGCTTACCCTGTTACAGACGCTGCATCCAGGTAGTACACAAACTGCTTTGCTACCAGAAGAAGTGTCGGGTACGCCTACATTACACCTGGCGGGAGCTCTGGTCAGGTAACTTTCTCTCTTGAGTTCATCCTCTTTTTCTATACCTTTTATGAGCCCCTAGGCATGGGCTCAAGATGGATTTTTTTTTTTTAACCTTTTGGTTTGTTTAGATTGCCTTTGTTTTCATTTATTCTTTTTGTCTTTTTTTTTTTTTTTTTTTGGACGTTTTAGCTTTTTTCTAATCCAGACCCGGATGTGTCACATGTCTATTCTATACTTTGTGTCTTGTTCCTTCTCCTCCCTATGTTTTTTGTCAACTGGTAAAAACGATTAAATATTTCTTGTGCTCCAATAAATCTCCCTTTGAGTAAGAATGAGGTACGAGGAGTCCATACAAACTTGGATTCTCACTCGTTTCCATTTGGTAGCAGCATATGGACTATAAGGAGGCTTCTGTGTGTTTCCTCAGGAAGAGTAATCTTAGGAGGAGTGTCATAGGGAGGGGTGGAGGGATGGGGTCAGGGGTGGGAAGATGCAGGAATCCTGTTTTCTGTGTTACATCTGGCATTATTACTGTTTACAGACAGTGCCACTTGTACCACTCCCCCTGTGCCAGAGACAAAACAGCAAATTATAGTGTTTACTTTTGTCTTTGTATCCATTTGGTAGCCCAGTAAAGTCACTGCTACCCCTGCAGGCGGGAAGTGGCTCTTCTCTAAGCGTACAATTAATGCTGGCTTGCCACCCCTTTTGTGTGACTAAATTGGAGGTTTCAGGAAAGCAGAGGAGACATGTTCCCTGAGGCAGTCGCTTGCTGCTAGATCCTGTGGCTTTTGACACCTGATGGTACAATAAAGTCTTCTCCAGATGATTACAGTGATGAAAGGTTGTCCACCCATGGGAGAGGTGCTCTGTATTTTCAGCAGAATAGGGTGTGTTAGTGTCAGAGGCTTTATAAGAAACAGGCCAGTAACCCAGCCCTCTTCCATGGAATTCATCTCACTTGTTGTGACACATGATTTCCTCCCAACACAATTTGGCTTTCTAAATTTAGTCCTCCATAATGGGAAGTAGAGATCTTTAATTAATGGATTAGGAAGTTTTTACAGTTACTGCCTATGGTGGTAAAGGGGGAGTAGAAGAATAACACTAAGTGGCAATAGTGGCATTTTGGTATTTTAGGAGAGGAGAGTATGATTGTGTGAGAGTTTGAAATTGAGAGAATGTCAGGAGAGTTTAAGAGAGATCAAAAGACGTAAATGACCAACAGTAGAATTAGGTAGCAATACCTCCTTTTAATATAAAGGACTATTATTGTTGTCTATGGATAGTTGTATGATTATTAGGCTCTAAAAGCATAGGATTAAAGAGAAAACACAATGCAGATCTTCAGATGTTGGTACAGTTGTAGGATTTATAAGTACAAATGGTTGATGTGTATAACTTGAATGAAATTACACACTGTAGTACTAAACAAGGTGGTGGTAGTAGTTGTCTCTGCCTGCCACTTCTGATTCCCTTCTGGTTTTATTTTCTCTTTCATTCTATTTTCTTTTCTTTTTGTCCTAGCTAGTCTATCTCTGGCCTCTGTGATCTCTCTGACTTTTCTCTCATTCTCATGATCTGTTGTCCTCTTCCTCATTATCCTATTCCATTGTCTTATCCATATTGCCTTATACTGTTGGTTCTGGTCTGTCTCCTGAGGCTCAGGGTTTCCTGTTATTCTCCTCCTAGCCCCATTTTGTATCCTCTGTTCTCTTGATGAATCGACACTTTATCGGTATGAACTGTTCTTTGTGTTATTATAGTCATGCATTTTACTTTCTACATACGTCATAAACTCCAGAATACATTGCCCTCATTTTTGCTAAACAAGCGATTATCTTTTAAAGAGATTTAAAAAATGTCCTTTTTTTTTTTTTTTTTACATTTCATCCGAAATATTTACAAATGATAAAAATGTCTTTTATATTTATCTTTTCTGACTCCACATTTTGCTCTTCTGACTAGGAAATGGTAAAGAAGAAGGCCATTCTTTATTCTGTGTTGGTCAGTTGACATTATATCTTTCAGAACTCTCAGCTCTATTTATAATTATGTCCTATTCTCAGGACTAATTGAATGACAGCCTAAAGCCCTTGATGAGTTGAGGGGAAGTATATATGAGTGTCCTTAGAGAGGCATGGACTGTTGCTTGTCACAAAGGCATCCAGACATTTGTACTAGAGTTCTCTGCCAACTGATGTTAGCTCCTTTTCATGTATAGGCTGGGTAAGCCCTCCTGGAACCCTGGCTCCATGTGTTCATATATGGAGTGTACAGTGAGATGCAGAGCAGCAGGGGTTTAGGAAAGCCGCAAAACAGAGCACTGTATCCCATGCAGTCAGAGCCCATAATAATGTGTAATATTGCATTCTGTGAATACAAGTATGTCTATGGTGGATCCACTTACTCCTTGGCAGACACCATGTCTCATATGTTGGAATGCCCATGTTTTCACTCTTTCTTTGCCTTCTAGACTTATGGATTTGAGAGAGCTGTGCGGAACTCATGGCAAATATGCTTATGTGTATATATCCTTTGCCATATGTGTGCTGCACACTGTAATGAAATTTTATTTATAAGACTGGTAAGGCATGTGTTATTAGAATTGGGCACACAGAAGCCCTTGGGTATCTAGGAAGCAATCATCTAGGGTCCAGATGCCTCTTGTAGTTTGGAATGTGGGTGTTTAGTATCACTGTACTTCAGAGCTGATGTTTATTTCTATGCTGTTTGACTATGTTAGCTCTTTGTTATTATTGGGGAGGTAGCCAGAGGTCCCCAGATTCCCATAATGAATTCCCAGATGTGGTCTTATGGACAAGGAGGAGCCAGCTGTATTAGTTGGGGGTTCAATCTTGCCTGATAAGCTTTTTCTGGTTGGTTTTAGAAATACGAGCCCTGACCTACTCCCTGCTGCCACTGTCTGTTTCTATGATGCCTGTCACCATGGTATCTGAGTATGTGGGGAAATATATTTTGGCTACTTTTAACTTGAATATGGAAAGGAAAAAGTCCTATTGCTCTGCATTGCCCTGTTTTCAGCAATAACCATTTTTTACCACATTATAGAAAGTTTGAAACCTCTTCTCTGGCATCTAGGCAACGTAGATCTCCTAGTGTGAATAAAAGATTAGGTCTTAAAACTCTCCACTGATAGAGGTAGAAAACCGGGTTTTGGGATAAGATCATACTGAAATTGTTCTTTACTTTTGAGAATAGAATGAAAGCTACAGTCATTTTCGTATCTAGAAAAATGTCCATTTGCACATATTTTGCATATAGTTTTACAGAGTTTCTGGACCCTCTGAAGCCCCTCCATGATCTTGTGTCAAAAATCTTTGTCTTAATTTTAAGTTCTACAGCCTCCCAATTAATTCTGTTCTCACAGAATATCTTAGTTATCTAGGTAAATATTTTTTCTGTTTTTCTTTTAGTCTCACTCTGTTGCCTAGGCTGGAGAGCAGTGGCGCGATCTGTGGTTCAAACAATCCTCCCCCCTTAGCCCCTGCCCCAAGTAGCTGGGTCTTAAAGGTACGCATCATTACTCCTGGCTAACTTATGTATTTTTTGTAAAGACAGAGTTTTATCATGTTGGCCAAGCTGGTTTGGAACTTCTGACCTCAAGTGATCTGCCCACCTTGGCCTCCTAAAGTGCTGGGATTATAGGTGTTGAGCCACTGTGCTCGGCCAATATTTTTTCTTTGTTTACTGGTCACACTGAGCTCCTACTGGGAACTTTAGATTAACAATCTCCTTTGAACTTCTTGAGGCTATAGACCATTTTGTTCACTATTCTTATTTTCTGAGTGTTTTCTATAGCATACTGGGCCCCTGTTTCAGTATATCACATGGTTTTGCTATGTTTGCTTTTTTTTTTTGAGACGGGGTCTCATTCTGTTGCCCAGGCTGGAGTGCAGTGCCACAATCTCAGCTCATTGCAACCTTCATCTCCTGGGCTCAAGCGATCCTTTCAGCTGGCCTTCCTGAGCAACAGGGACCATAGGTGCAAACCACCATGCCCAGCTAATTTCATATGTTTTTACAATGACTTGTTTAAATACATATTTTTCCTCTCAAAAAAGTTCCTGGAGGGCAGGGCCTATTTTTAAATCATTGTTACATCTCTAGCAGACTACTTGGCTATTTATTTGTTTATTTTTTGAGACAGGGTCTTGCCCAGGCTGGAGTGCAGTGGCACAATCATGGCTCATTGCAGTCTTGACCTCCTGGGCTCAATGGATCATCCCACCTCAGCCGCCTGAGTAGCTGGACCATCATGCCTGGCTTATTTTTGTGTGATGTTTTTTTTTTTTTTTTGGAGTTGGTGTTTCATCATGTTGCCCAGGCCGGTCTTGAAGTCCTGGACTCAAGTGATCTACCTGCCTTGGCCTCCCAAAGTGTTGTGATTATAGGCATGAGCCATAGCAACTGGCCTGCTTGCCTTTTTAAGAGGAACTCAGAAAACATTTGGACGACAAATAAATAGATGAATGGATATGTAGGATTTTCATTAATGATGGATCGACATTCTCCAAAAGCAGCACAATGTTGTGTTTGACCTAAATAATAATAGTAGAACAACATCCCAGTAGGATGTTGTTAATGTTTCTGTTGAGCTGACATCATTACCTTTGATAGGGCCAGCCATTCACTTTAGTTGATTTGATTTGTGAAAGAGAGTAGTTAGTAATTTCTTTTGTTTTTTTTTGTCATTCTTCCTTACCCACACAAATGCATGGATTGCTTTTAATCAAATAAAAATGGAAACTTTGATGGTTTCTAAGCCATTAACCAAAGAATGAGCAGGACGTTTAGAGAGAAGATGTAGTTGTTGGAGAGGGAAATACTTGAGCTTCATGGAGTCAGCTTATTTTTTTTCCACTGCAGGAGGAAGGGGCATTGGAGAGGCAGCCTGCATTTAAATAGTATGACTTTCCACCGTCTGAAAACACGGGTTGATTTAAAGGCAGATTTATACTGGCATTTTATATTCGACATTTATCTATGGATCACAGTTGTTACCCTTTTACTCTGCCACATCCTGGGTGATAAGTCATTATTTTTATCCCTATTTGTTGGGGAAGGGAGTAGAGATATAGAAGGGTTAACTGACTTGCTAAGGATCATGGAACCAGACACTAAACAGAATCATGATTAGAACTTAGAGTTCCTGACTCCTATGCTCAGACACAGATCACTAAGCAACATTTGCCTCCCTGCAGGAAGAAGGGCCCCCTAAGCCCCCAGAACAATCTGTTCAGCTTCACTGTGCTAAGTAACATCTAAAGCATCCACAGCTTTGTGAAAAATAGAGAAATTGTACATTGCCTGACCTTTTAGATATCTACTGGGAAAAATGGAAAACCCAGGGAGTATCACAGCGTTCTGGATCCAACTGGCTCTCCCGTCACTGGCAGAAGCCTATGAGTTCTTGGTTAGGCACATCTCAAGATTGGCAGTTGAGAGCCTTTCGTTGGAAGTTTGTTTTACTTTAAGTGTTGCCATACAGGACTGAAATATTTCAAGAGAAAGGCTGACTTGAGCCATAGATTTATCTGGCAGTTCTTGTGTAGATGTAGCTTTGATAGTTCAGCAGCCCCTCTTGATTTTGAGAAACTATCCTTTGAACTTTTCATTGTGTGCTTCTTTTAGTTTAGTTTCTTTTTTAAACTTTTAATTTTGATGTAATTATAGACTTGCAGGAAGTTGCAAAAATAGTATGTAGAGTTTCATGTACCCTTCACCCAGCTTCCTCCAGTGATGACATCTTATATAACTCTACAATATTGCTTCTTTTAGTTTTGAAGAGAGTATCCAGGCGGGAAAGAACATAGCAGTAAAAACTAGAGTAGATGGGAAGGGGAAATTTGGCAGCTGCTATTTCTATCTTGTTTTTAAAATTGCTCTTCCTCATTTCTCTAAATTTTCTCTGATTTAGGCAAATATGTCACAAGATATATTCTAGGCTGATGTGCCTAATTAAGATTGCTCTAGCTTCCATATGCAAAAATAGAGAGCGTTTTTTCCTCTATGGGTAATCAATTCCTCTCAAAGTTAGAATGTTCTAATTCAGGGGCATTAGAAGGTATCTTTCTGGTTCTGTAATGTAGTTATGAAATATTCTCTACAGCAGTATAGAAAGCCCAAGGACTAAAAAAGAAAGCCAGGAAGCTTTTTTCCCTTTCAAATCACTACATTTGGCTGAATCCAAAATTTACACTATTTTGAATCTTTCATCCCCTCAGAAACTTGGCAGAAGCAAAAGATAGGAATCTCTAACAGGTTTAGCATGTTAGAGGGAGAAAAAGATTCCCACGTAAAAGCCCCCAAAAGAGCAAGAAATCGCTTTGTTCTTTTCTCTGTGCATGTAGTCACTTCCTATCCAGAAACAAGTCAACTCTCATAGGCCCATGAGCATTTTATCAAGTAAAAGGGACAGGGTAAGGATTAGCTGTGCTTTTGTTACTCTGCCTATATTAGTTTCAAAGGGACATATCGTGGTTTCATAAGGTATTATCCTTCTCTGGATCCCGAATGAGCAAGACAAGTCTGTTACTGGTCCTACCTCATTTTGGCAAAAAGCAGAGTTCTTGGTTCTGTGTCAGATGACTCCACTGAGACATGGTTTCATTGACTTTTACATTTCTTAAAAGGTGATTTTGGCTATCACTCATTTGGGAAATGTTGTGGGGAAAGGAGCAGGTGGTTTGGGCCCTAGAAGAAGGCAGTGGCTCCTAAGCATGCTTGGTTAGAGGTAGCTGCACAGGGACCCAACATTTCCCAAAGTCTAGGATCTGGGAACTTTCATGTAGAAACTAATTTTCATGAAAGAGGGTGGGTGGTAATTGTGAGGTTTGCATTGTCTGCAAGAAAATGGGACTGGAAGATGGTTGAGAACCTTATTTATTTATTTAACAGATACACATTGACTGCAAGGAAAATGGTAAGGATGGAAGCAGACTTGCTTTTAAAGAAAGGATTTGTTCTATTTTCTGACTTACTTAGAGGAATGTGGAACCTTTAGTCAGTGTAGGCTGTTGACATACTGACTTGCGTGCTCTGTTTACCTGGAGAGGCTGAGAGCATACAGCCAGAGCCATTTCATTTTCTTGTTTGATTCTTTGGCCTCTGTGTCAGTGAAGTGCTTAGGTTTGCAGCCAGACAGATGCCTATATTCTGAAAAGCCACCTATTTTTTACCCTCCAAGACAAGAGTCTTACTCTGTCGCCCAGGCTGGAGTGCCATGGCACAATCTTGGCTCACTGCAACCTCCCCCTCCGGGGTTCAAGCAGTTCTCCTGTCTTGGCATTCCGAGTAGCTGGGATTACAGGGGCACAGCTCCACACTCTGCTAATTTTTGTATTTTTAGTAGAGACAGGGTTTCACCATGTTGGCCAGACTAATCTCAAACTCCTGACCTTGTGATCTACCTACCCCGCCCTCTCAAAGTTCTGGGATTACAGACGTCAGCCACTGTGCCTGGCTGAGTATTTTTAAATTATTCTACTGGCAGATGTTAGCTTCAGATTCTCTTCTGCACCACTTTACTGATTGACAGTGAGCCTGCTGATTGCTGGCAATGTCCCTGGGTAATTGGTGATTTTGTCCAGAGATGCTGGTATTGGCTAGAGTTTATAGTGCCTCCAGGGTTTTGGTGGCATTAGCTTGTTACACTAGTGCTATTTTCATCCTGTCCTGTGAATTTCTTTACTTCTCTCCTAAGCAACTGAGATGGTAATATTTTTCTTTTATCAGTCACTGTGAAATTTTCCATCTCTCTTAATGAACAGGTTTTGATTTGGGTTCTGTGGCACCTAATCCTAGCTCCATGCCAGGCCACAAAATCGAGTCTGGCTGACTGTTGTCTTTGCTTTCTCTTTCTCTTTATAGCATGTAAAAGCTGCTCAAATAGCTTTCTCTGACCTGATTCTTAGGAGACATTTATTTGTGCTCTCCTGGAAGCTCTCTGTCTCCTTCCTGTTTTTAATCTTATTTAAATGTCATTCACTTGGTTTTGTAATTAAGCCTTCCCTCTGCTTCTCTGAGGCAGGCGCCTGAGCTGCCACTTAATTGTGTCTTCCCGTGGTTGGCTTGTTCCTCTCTGCACCTGGTTTACCTTAATGTGGGGGACAGGTTTTAGTCCTGGAGAAGTTCCCATATCCATTATTTATTCTAATCCTACATGGCAACATAATTTGCTGCTACCTTTTTTCCCTCCTCCTCAATTCAAAGCAGGATAGAAAAAAGTCTGGGAAAGTCCTCATTGTGTATGGTACATTAATGCTAGGAACAGCTCTGCAAAAAAGGTTCCTTGTTGGGTGTGTGTTAGGGGCACTGCATAAGATGTCAGGATTCTCGGATGGTATTCAACTCTTCCATTTGAAAATTAGGGTGGGCTGGGTACAGTGGCTCACACCTGTGATCCAGCACTTTGGGAGGCCAAGGCGGGTGGATCACCTGAGATCAAGAGTTTAAGACCAGCCTGGTAAAACCCCATCTCTACTAAAAATACAAAAATTAGCCAGGCGTGGTAGTGCACCTGTAATCCCAGCTACTTGGGAGACTGAGGCACGAGAATTGCTTGAACCCAGGAGGTGGAGGTTGTAGTGAGCTCGGATCGTGCCACTGCACTCCAGCCTGGGTGACAGAGTGAGACTCTGTCTCAAAAAAAAAAAAAAAAATTAGATTGGCTGCCTCTGCCTCTGGGAATTTACGTGAGACTTAGGGAACCATCAGAGTACCTGGTCCTGGCTCAGCTTCTCAGAACCTGTACACTTTTCTATATTCCACCGGCATCTGCATGCTGCAGAAAAGTCAGAACTCTACACACTGTTATCATACTGTTTCACCAAATATGATGCACAAGACTCCCCAAGGAAGGGAACATGGGCCAAAGCTGAGTGTGAGACTGATAGTTGCCTCTAGTAGAGTCAAAAGAGGCAGCATTTTTAGTCAATTTGAAGTTCCTGAAAAAAGCCCAGAAACTAATTTTTCAAGGGGCCTGCTATATAAAAGACTTTCCAATGAAGAAATGAGTGTGTACTGAGCGTTCACTTCCCTACAACTTAAACATATTTAATGTGTAATGTAATACCTCAAATATTTTACTGCAGTAATTTCTCAGTTCTTCACTCAGTGCAGAGTAACAGTACTTGAAGCCAGATACCTGGTGCCTCATTTAGTATAATAGGTGAAATGGTAAGGATTAGGCGTCAAACCCAGGGTCCCCGAGGATTTCCTAGGATAGTGTTGGTACTTAGTGCACTGTTAGTTTGGATTTCGAGCTTTAGTGATTATTTTGTTTTCTTTTTTCTTTTTTAAATTTTTCCCAAGAGGTGCTGAAGGGATTTGGTGATTATTTTGAAGATTGCCACAGTGTTGCCTTGAAGGCTGCCCAGGGTTCATTTTGAATTTGCATTCCTGCTCAAGTCCATGTGCTCTCTGTTAATTATTTTTGGCTTCTTTCCCTTTCCCTGTCAGTGAGGAAGCATCTTTGCACGTTTGTCCCTATACTCAGTATGGTGTACTTTGACGTGAATGTCAGCCAGTCAGTTATGCAGAGGTGACAGAAAGTGGGACTGGAGTGTTTGTGAGGCTCTTGGGAGTGTCTGTGGAAAGACAAACATTGACCTCTTGTTTTTCTTTTTAATTTGGATAAAATAAACATAAAACTTATCATGGTAACTATGTATAAGCATGCAGTTCAGTGGCATTAAGTATATTCACATTGTGCAACCATCACTACCTTTCATTTCCAGTAGTTTTTTAATCTTGCCAAACAAACTCAATACTCATTAAACAGTATCTCCTTTTTTTTCTTTTTGTGAGACCAAGTCTTGCGCTGTTGCCCAGGCTGGAGTGCAGTGGTGTGATCTTGATTCACTGCAACCTCTGCCTCCTGGGTTCAAGTGATTCTCTTGCCTCTGCCTCCTGATTAGCTGGGACTGCAGGTGTTCACCACCATGCCCAGCTGATTTTTTTTTTTTGGTAGAGACAGGGTTTCACCATGTCGTAGGCTGGTTTTGAACTCCTGACCTCAGGTAATCTGCCTGCCTTGGCCTCTAAAGTGCTGGGATTACAGGTGTGAGCCACTGTGTCTGGCTAACAATAACTCTTAATTCCCCCTCATGCCAGTCCCTGGTAACCACTGACCCTCTGAATTTGGTTATTCTGAGTATTTCATTTAAATGGAATTAAACAATATTTGTCCTTTTGTAACCAGTTGATTTCACTTATAATAATATCTTCAAGGTTCATTTATGTTGTAGCACATGTGAGAATTTTCTTTAAGGCTGAATAATATTCTGCCATATGTATATATCATATTTTGTTTATTCATTCATCTGTTGATGGACATTTGGGTTGCTTCCACCTTTTGGCTGTTGTGAATGATGCTGCTGTAAACATGGGTGTACAATTACTTGTTTGAGTTTCTGCAATCTCTTGTTTTTTTGAGATTGTGTGGGTTTAATTATCTTAGGCCAACGGAGTGAAGTCCTGAGACATTTAGAGAGATGTACTCTGAGCTGGCCAGGCATGGTGGCTCATGCCTGTAATCCTAGGACTTTGGGAGGCTGAGGTGGGTGGATCACTTGAGGTCAGGAGTTTGAGACCAGCCTGGCCAATGTGGGGAAACCCTGTCTCTATTAAAAATGCAAAAGTTAGCTAGGCGTGGTGGTGGGTGCTTGTAATCCCAGCTACTTTGGAGGCTCAGGCAGGAGAATCTCTTGAACCCAGGAGGCGGAGGTTGCAGTGAGCCAAGATCACGCCACTGCACTCCAGTCTGGGTGACAGAGTGAAACTGTCATTAAAGAAAAAAAGGAAAAAAGAAAAAAGAGATGTACTCTGAGCTTACGGGATTTTTCCCTTGGTCACTTTGATATGTGAGGGGCTAATCAGTGGAGTTGTGGTCGAAGTATGGTTTTTGGTGGCAAATATAGATATTGGCCCTAGACAGCTCCTGTATCCCCAACAAATGTTTTTTAAATTGAAGTTTGGGTGGATCCAGTACAGTTTCATAGACTTCAGCAGTGGGAGTTCATAGACCTTCTTCTCCCCAGCATGTTGTCCTTAATACAGTTTAGCTCCAATCAGCATATTGGCTTTGGGTAATTTATTTAGCCTTTCTGAATTTTGATTTGCTCATCTGTAAAATGAGAACAATAGTACCTATTTCATCAGATAGTCAAGAGGATTCAGTGAGAAGAATATACTTTTTTTTTTTTTTTTTTTTTTTGAGACAGAGACATGGTATGTCACCAGGTGCCAGGCTGGAGTGCAGTGGCGCGATCTTGACTCACTGCAACCTCTGCCTCCCAGGTTCAAGCAATTCTCCTGCCTCAGCCTCCCGAGTAGCTGGGACTATAGGCGCGCACCACCACACCTAGCTAATTTTTGTATTTTTTTTAGTGGAGATGGGGTTTCACCATGTTGGCCAGGATGGTCTCGATCTCTTGACCTTGTGATCCGCCCACCTCAGCCTCCCAAAATGCTGGAATTACAGGTGTGAGCCACTGCGCCCGGCCGAGAAGAATATACTTTAAGTGCTTTACATGATATCTAGCACCTAGTAAGTGTTACCTTTCCTGCCATTTATGACCATGGTGTTTCTCACTTTGAAAAGAGGTGAATGCAGTTTGAGGGAGGTGATTTCTGTAGTTAAGTGTCTCTTTTTAAGGTATCAGTTAGAGGGTATTAGAAAAAAGGAAGGTTTGAAATGCTCTGTGTGAGCTTCTGGGCACGATAATTAACTTGTAGTTGTTGTCACTCTTCTGGAGGAAATGATGCATTCCTCTGTGATATGTCTCTTGGCATTGGTATTTTGGGACATCCCATTCCCAGGGTTGTGGAGTGTGGGCCCATAGGCATTATCTCTTAAGGTTTGGAAGGTCTCAACTACCAAGCTTGCCCTTATTCAAAAGGATATTCTCTGCAGCAAGCTGTGCCATTCTCTTTTGAGGAGGTGTAATGGGCAAAACTGTTTACACAGTATTAAGTTTCTATACCATAAGGTCATACTTCTTTGGAAATCTCTCAGACCAGGAGTCAGGCCTTTGGTGAAGAAGAGTCCTGTGTTAGCCCTTTATCCCCTACTTCATTTTAAAAACTATTATTTAACAATGGGAAACATGATAAAGCAAAGGATTAAATTAAAAGGTACATAGTACCCCTCATATCTTCAGAATATGTCTTACAGACATATGACTAATTAACAATACTATGTTTGTACAGTCACCCCCTTATTTTATAGTTATCTTAACTCTTCCCTGTATGTATGGCTACTTCTGTGAGTGTCCTTGGAACAATTTGGCTGGTCATGTGCCCAGATAGCATCAAGTGGACAAGTGGATCAAGGTCAGTTTTCTAAAAATGTGTGTGTATGTGGAGGGGGTGAGTCAGGAGCCTGCCAGCATGAGCTCTGTGTTGGCACTGAGATCCTGAGTGCCAGTTCTCGGCTGTCCTTGAAACTGCCCTTGACACAAGGGCATTCTCTTCTTTGGCCTAAACCTCTGTCTTTTTTGGCCTAAACCCTGTCCAAAGCTCAGTCTGTACTATAATAGTTTATAAATAAACGTGGTTCTTAATTGTTTATAACCATTTTTTTTTGTTTTGGTTCTGATTTTGAGTAAAGAAAGGGGATCTTGGCTCCCTTTAATGTCTGTATCCAATCATCTTCCATTTGTAGTACCTAATTTTGAAGAAGGCAACACTGACTGAGGCAATTAGGATAGTTTTAGTTGATAGTTGTGTGCTTAAAAAAAAAAGATATGAGAGAGAAAGCAGCCACAAGGGGAAGAGAGGTGACAGCAGAGAACAGACCCAGGAGCTGGCGGAGAAGCCTAGGTGGCTCGTGCTGAGCAAAGCTTCTGGGAGCCTTTTTGTGTTGCCAGTGAGCGAGAAGAAGGCAATAATGAGGTATTAAACACCTGTACTTTAACAAGTAGCTGAGGACCAAGGGAAAAGGGGGACCAAATACATGAAAATAACGTAGAGCAGCTAGCAGGTAGAGAAAGTTATAAACCAGAGTCTAGAGAAGTGCTGGTGACAATATAGTGAGCAGGTCTAAGCACACCATTTGTAGTGAGCTGCATCCCCACTTTAACATTCAACTTGATCTCGTACCTTTATTTGTTTAGTCTTAATGGCATGGTAGAAAGAACACTAAACAGGAGACCAAGTTCTAGTCCCAGCTTAGTGACCAGCTAGTTTGGGGTGAGCGTGGAATGGGGGATGGAGTTTAATTATCAAAAAGTGAGGAAATTGGATTAAATGACCTAAGGTATTTTCTAGCTCTAAAAATCTGTAATCAGCTATGTCAAAGCCTCACAGACTTAGAACTCCCATCATATCAGATCAGAGGCTAGAATCAGTGTGTAGTGGTGTATAGGACACTGAACAGTTGATATAATGAGTGTGAAGTCAGGGAGATAATGATGGAGAAAAAGCGCTATTTCATGGGATATTTGGAACATTCTGTCTTGAAGAATTGCCATCTGTGATGTCAGAGGCATCATTTTAGTTGCCTGTTAAATTCCCTGTAGAGAATTCTTACTTCCTGGTGAGAAGACCTTGGCTCTTTGGGGAGTTGGATATCTGACCTGCATTTTCAGGGGTAGAATGCAAGCTGCTCTAGCACTGACTCTCAGTATTACAGTACTGGATTCTCCCTCTCAATATTGTGGCTCTGCTAAAGCCTGTGGCAGTTGGGACACAGGTTGCCTCTTGGCCTGTGCCAGAATTGCTCTCTTACTCCTCTAATATTTATCACTTTGTCATCCTGGACTCTGAATCCCAGAGATCAAGACTAGCTGTAGTCCAGCAGAGGAGCAATAAATCATTGCTCTGACATCTTTTCCTGCAGGTTTCCTGCCCATTAATTACCACATAGCCACTGCTGAAGCTGCATCTCCGTGCTATGTTTCGCTAGGGACAAAAGCTCTTATTGATTGGATGTGTGCAAAAGCTGCTTTGTCTCTAGCCATTACATTTTGCAGAGCTCCATGTGTGCTACCCATCCCTTTCTCTTGTCTCTATGAGTTTATAGAGTCTGATTGTCAGGTAGTATATCATTAACAGGGCTTGTCTAAGCTCTGGGGATTAGGTGGTGGGGTGGGCAGCTCCAACATAGCTCAGCAAGGTGATCTTCATTAAGGAGGGAAGTTTGGGTTAGTCATTTTAATGTGGATTTTAGCTAGCCTCCTTATTCCTATGCTCCTGGTAGGAGCTAAGCAGGTTGTGTGATGCTGAGTGGGATCCTTTTTTATTTTTTGCCCCCAGTCCAACAGAACACTTGATCACTTAACACACACCATTAAAAGGGCTAGCTGCCTATCATTTGCCTTTTCATTATGAAACCCCAGAGAACTCAAGTTGGGGCCAGGGGTAAAGAGTTCATAAATGAAGATGCCTATCTCTTTCATCCCTGGCAAGGCTTTTTTGCTATTTGAGGGAAAGATTCAGGCTTTAGAAACAGAATGTGGGTGAAGCCAGCCTCTTGTACTTTCCTTGCCTGCTGTTTCTTTACTGTACCTGTGCTTTTAAAGGATTGAGAGTGAGGGGTGTTGTGTGGCAGGCAGTAAGAGTCTGGAGAGTTTCACTCCTACTCATCATTCCCTGCTGTTCCAAATCAAAGCTCACATCTCTTCTTTAAGAGTAGTAAACTTCACACAAAACTCAGACAGCATGGGAGAATAACTTCTTTGCTGGCAAAGAAGCAGATATGGTCCTAAAAAAAGAGAGGTCAAGCCTTTTCTTGGGTCGGTGGAAGGTGGGAGTTTGAGGGGGAGAAGATGGAAGGACCACAGATTGCCTGTAGCTGCTGAATCCCTTTATAGTATCCCATCAAGTAGGGGAGGTAGGTATAGGAGCATTATCTGAGATGGACAGAGAAGCAAGATTCATTTCATGGACAAAATGTGCTAGGTGAATGAGTATAAGGTAATTGATAACTTCTTTTATGTTTAAAATTTGTTTGCAAAAATGTCTGAAGCTGCACTGTTAACCTAGGGACTTGGCAGCAACCTCTTTACTGAGGTTGCTTGGGTTTTAGCAATCTCTTCCCTCACTAAGGATTGCCAAGTAGAAAGAGATTTCAGTAAATGTTGTCACTGTCAAGAGAGGTCAGTGCAAGCTGCACTTTGTTTGAAGAGTTAGAACAGTTAAGGGCTTTTTTTCTCTTTATGAGCTCTCCTTACCTAGAGCTGCAGCCCAGCTATAGTTCTACAGTATAGCTGCCACATCTGGTGACCAGTTAGAATGGATACATGTTCCTCTTAGCATTGATGTCTGAAACGCATACATGTCTAAAGCCTGGTGATAATAGAAGCTAGCAGCTGAGAGTGGAAGGGGGACCCTCATTTTTACCTGTAAATTGAGAAGATTTGATGGGGAAATCACCATGTGGGAGTAAATTTGAAACCCCAAGATGTCAGTTTTATAGTCAAATTTCTGAGCTTAATTGCTATTTAAGAAGTGGGAAAAAGAAGTAGATATTTAAAAACCTTCCATGAGCAGATAAGCATACACGTGCTTGGGAAGGTGAGTGCTTTCCTCAAATATACCTACCTTATCTGCTTTTTAAAAGACCTTGGTGGCTGAGACTTACTCACTCAAACTCTCTGGATTTTTTTAGAGCTAGTCTGTTTTTATTTAGCTTTATTAATTATGGTTTGAATAGATTGTTGATGTCTCTTTCTCTCTCTTTTTTTTAAAGCCTTGATAAATTTGCTGAAGTTCCTTATGTCAAATGAGACTGTACTTTTGGCCAAACACAACATTTTTGCGTTAGCCCTTATGGTGAGTATCAAAACAAGTATTTATTTTTCTGAAGCCATATGCTAAGGCAGAAATGTACTGGTTTGAAACAGGAGCTGTTGGTTGGTCCAGGGACTAAGTCATAGAGGGAACCAAGCGTATATATATATATATATATTTTTTATATGTATGTGTATATATATATATACACACACACATATAAATATATATATATATATATATACACACATATATATATACATATATACATATATATAGATCAGAATCTGGACTGGTGGTCCCTACTCTCACCTATGTCTTTGGCAAACTCTGCATGACTCTCCTTCATGAAAGTATATTGTCTGGCAGGGGCAGGTATGGATTAGATCTCTGTTTATGAATAGTGAGCCTTGGTCCCAACTGAGACACTGCACTGTATACTACTGCAGTCTCTATGTTGGTAAATAGCAAAGCCTCTGAGGGTTCTATCATGGCTGCACTTGGTTTCTGAGGGACATTGCAGATGCTTATTTATCTGGCTGGTTATTTGGGATAGAAGGAGGCCATTGTGCATTTTGACTATCTACTTAGGATATTATACAATGTATTCTTAAATGTTCAACATTAGAGGGAAAAAAAGTCTTGATTCATAGCATTTGCTGATTTTCATTGTAGAACTACACCCACCATGGCCAATTTCGAGCTATCAATGTGACATCAGAGTCATGCACAGTTGGGAAGCAATGTGCAGTAGCACACCATTATGTGGTGTTTCCACCACACAGATATAATAGGTATAAATCTACAGAGCATAGGTTATAGTAAAAGGTAGAAAATAATTAGGGAAGTGATAAGTTTTTAGTATTTGCTGCTTTCATTTTAATATAATTTATTTAATTATATGTTTATATGAGTGAAATTTTTAATAATGGCTGTGTTTAACAATTGGCTTACAGAATTCCTGAAAATTTTATAGTCGTCTCTTATAAAACAGTAAGAGCTAGTTACAGCATACTACTGATAATTTCTGGTCTTCATAGCATGATGCCTATATATGGGCCTTTGCTTTGTTTTTAGATTGTGAACCTATTTAATATGTTTATCACATATGGCGACACATTTCTGCCAACCCCCAGCAGCTATGATGAACTTTATTATGAGATTATCCGCATGCACCAGAGCTTTGACAACCTCTACTCCATGGGTAAGCTGCCTTTTCTTTTTACTCCTCTCTCCATCAGTTGTCTAGCTTTTGGCATATAAGAGGAAAAGACTACAAAAGATTCTCCTCTAGTTGTTTGGTGTCCTATGTGGCACAGAAATATAGTAGCCTCCTCTTCTCAGGCAATAGGAAGGTACATGTGGGGCTTTTTGCCTTTAGGAATTCAGATTTTATCTCAGTGTAAAGCTGGTTAGCAGCCCTTTGTTGATGTTTGTGAGAGAGAGAGAGAATGGGGAGGCTTGTGGATTCATTGAATGCCAGGGAGAAGGAGGTGAAAGAGTGGGTGGGAATTGACAGCAGCAAATAGAAGAACTTGGATCCCAGAACATTGTGTAATTTGAGGATGTCCAGGATTTTAAGGAATCTTGGTGTACCTATGTATTTTTAGTATAACTTACAAGTGGAAGTGGGCATTAGATAAAAATCTTTTTTTACATATCTTTTGGTGATTGGCTCACTGAAAATGTACTCTAGCTACAGCAAATATAACTGATTTCTAAAAGAAGACATATGTCCCTGTAAGTTTGGGATAAGGGCCTAGTTAATTCTACCTGTAGTTTAAAGGTTAAGGAAAAATCTCTACAGATTGCACAGAAATAGCCACTCAGTAAAACTATCTTATTTATTTATTTGTTTAGAAATGGAGTTTTGCTCTTGTTGCCCAGGCTAGAGTGCAATGGCATGCTCTTGGCTCACAGCAATTTCTGCCTCCCAGGTTCAAGCGATTCTCCTGCCTCAGCCTCCCAAGTAGCTGGGATTACAGGCATGTGCCACCACACCTGGCTAATTTTGTGTTTTTAGTAGAGACAGGGTTTCTCCATGTTGGTCAGGCTGGTCTCAAACTCCAACCTCAGGTGATCCACCCACCTTGGCCTCCCAAAGTGCTGGGATTACAGGTGTGAGCAACTGCGCCTGGCCAAACTCTCTTATTTTTAAAACCCAAACTTATTAGCTTTATTGAAGTGTAATTTATATATAATAAACTGCACACATTTTAAATATACAAATTTTAATGAATCTTGACGTATGCGTATATATGTGAAACTATTACAGTGGTCAGGATAATAACCATATCTCTCACCTCCCAAAAGTTTCCTTTTACCGCTTTAGAATCCTCTTGTGTCTCCTTCATCACCTTCACCCACTGTGCCTCATCCCTGGGCAACCACTGATTTGCCTTCTGTCACTGTAGATTAGTTTGCTTCATCCTTTGTGATGAGATTAATTGTGAAAACCCCAACCTCTCTTTGGGACTCCTATATCATGGGAAAAAAGGAGAGGATTTGCAACAAGTACCAGGAGAAAGAATAGAAGCAGCAGTGGAAAAGAAGGGTTGCCTGGGAGGAAAATAGTTTTTTTCTAGTATACTTTATTTTTTAGAGCAGTGAAGGAAAGCTTTCAAAAGAACTTAGTAAGAGAACCTTTGCTATAATGTCTTAGGCAGTGCAGGTAGGGCCTTGTATTAGTAGGATGTTTTCAGTGGCAAGTGTCAGAAAACTTGGACTTAAAACTATGGTTTTTTTTTTTTTTGAGACGTAGTCTCACTCTGTAGCCCAGGCTGGAGTGCAGTTGTGTGATCTTGGCTACTTGTAACCTCCGCCTCCCGGGTCCTGGTTCAAGCAGTTCTCCTGCCTCAGCCTCCTGAGTAGCAGGGATTACAGGCATGCACCACCACGCCCATTGGATTTTTGTTTTTTTGATAGAGACAGGGTTTCACCATGTTGGCCAGGCTGATAACTCCTGACATGATGATCCACCCACCTCGGCCTCCCAAAGTGCTGGGATTACAGGCGTAAGCCACTGCACCTAGCCAAAACTATCTTAGAGAGTAGGAAAATTATACAACAGCTCTAGAATGGCATAATCAGTTGCTCAACAATGTCTGCAAGGGCCCAGGTTTTAAAAATATCTCTGCTCTCTCATTCTCATTGTATAGCGTTAGCATCAAGTCAGTTGTCTGTGCAACAACAAGTTTCAATTGTCCCATCAAGACCTATCTCTTTATTTTAGGAGCTTGGCAGCCTTACATAAGAACTCTCTGATTGACTTCACATTGGCTAGATGTGCTCAGGGTACCCTAGTGTGGTTTGCATCTGCCTTGGTTCACCAACTTCTTGAAAATGTAGAATGTAGAGTTTTCCAAGGGTGGAGAGCTGCCCCAGAGGTTTTAGCACTCATCGGTAGATGAATAAAGGTGCTTTTTAATGAGAAAAGGAAAGAGTTAGAGTGAGGGAGATACTTTATAAAAGTCTAACATACTAGCTCAACTGGGCCATATGTTCTCAAATGAGGTAAAGCCTTGTGGCTGTTGCCACAAGATGAGAGAAGATACCTGTGGATGTCCAAACCTGCCAAGGGAATAAAAATGTTAACCAGGAGGGCACAAATAGGAAAGTGAAAATTTTCACCAACTGAAACACAGCAAACAATAGTAGGTAACATGCTTCAGTGCTCTGTTTTATATAAAGTATAAACTTCTGGCGAAAAAAAATTTGCTTTTTATTAACCTTTGTGAGGCATAATTTATATATACAGCAAAAACCGCCCTTTTAAATGTACAGTTTTGAGTTTTGACAAATGCATATAGTAGTGTAATTATCACAAAAAATCAAGATATAGAAGAATTTCACCATTGAAATAAAGCAGTGCTAAGCAGGAGTGATTTTTCTCACCAATGTTTTGTTTTCATCATGAAACTCTTGCATATATTCTGTTAGATTTATCTTACTGTATTTCATGGGGTTTGGTGCTATTGTTAATAGTATTTTTGAAAATTTTAATTTTCAACTGTTCATTGCCAATATGCAGAAACACTACTGTTTTTAAATTTTTTAAATATAACAGCTTTATGAGATATAATTCACCTACCATATAATCTGCCCATTAAAGGATACAATTTGATGAGTTTTAATATATTCAGAGTTGTACTACCATCACCACAATGAACTTTGAAACATTTTCTTTTCTTTTTTTTTTTTTTGAGATGGAGTCTCACTCTCGTCACCCAGCCTGGAGTGCAATGGTGTGATCTCAGCTCACTGCAACCTCTGCCTCCCAGGTTCAAGCGATTCTCCTGCCTCAGCCTCCCAAGTAGCTGGGATTATGGGCATGCGCCACCATGCCTGGCTAATTTTTATGTTTTTAGTATAGATGGGGTTTCACCATGTTGGCCAGGCTGGGCTTGAATTTCTGACCTCAGGTGATCTGCCTGCCTTGGCCTCCCAAAGTGCTGGGATTACAGATGTGAGCCACCGTGCCCAGCCCTGGAGCATTGGCATCACCCCAATGAGGAACCTCCCATTTACTACAATGTCCTGAGCCCTAGGCAATCACTAAACTACTCTTTGTGTCTATAGATTTGCCTATTCTGGACATTTTTATGTAAATGAAATCATACACTATGTGGTCTCTTGTGACTGGCTTCTTTTATTTTGGATCTTTTCAAGGTTTATCCATGTTGTATCCATGAAGTAACAGTACTTTGTTGCATTTTCACTGTGGAACAATATATATTGTATGGATATACCATATTTTATTTATCTATTCATCAGTTGGTAGACATTTAGGTTGCTTCTACTTTTTCCTATTACGAATTATCCTGCTATGAGCATCCATGTACAAATTTTTGTATGGGTGTGTTTTCATTCTCTTGAGTATGTACCTAGGAGCAGAATTGCTGGGTCATATGGTAACTCTGTGTTTAACCTTTTGAGGAACTGCCACACTCTGTGACTGTCGTCACTTTTCCAAAGTGAGTGTACCATTTTACAAAAGCAAGAAACAATACTGATTTTTAATCTTGTATCCTGTTATCTTGCTAATTTTGATCTTGTATCCTGTCATCTCACTTATTAGGTTTAGTAGTTTTTGTAACCTTTTTGGGATTTTCTACATAGATGTTCATGTTGTATGTGAATGTTGTGTGCCTTTTATTTCTTTTTCTTGCCTATTTTACTGGTTACGACCTCCACTACTATGTTAAATTAGAGGGTAAGGATGGGCATACTTGCCTTGTGTCCAGTCTTAAGGTGAAAAGATTAAGATTATCCTCCGTTAAGTGTGATGTTAGCTGTAGGTTGTTCATAGATGTCATCTGTCTGGTTGAGGACATTTCCTTTCATTTCCTTAGAATTATTGTCATTAATGAATGTTGAATTTTGTTAAACATCCTCTAGCATTTATTGACATGATTACATGATTTTCCTACTGTTGTCTGTTAGTATAGTGATTGACTGATTTTTAAATGTTGACTAACCCCACGTGATTATAACTTACCATTTTTACATATTTTTGTATTTGATTTGGAAGTATTCATGAGGTATATTGGTCTGTAGTTTTATTTTCTTAAAATGTCTTTTTCTGGTTTTGGTATTAGATAATTTTGGCCTCATAATACGAATTGGGAAATGTTCTCTCATTGCTCATCTTCTATATTCTGGAAGAATTTGTTTAAGAGTGGTTTATTTCTTCTTTAAATGTTTGGTAAGATTTGCCAGTGAAGCCACTGCATCTAGAGTTTGCTTTCTTGGAAGATTTTAAACTATAAGTTCAATTTGTTTAATAGATACAGGACTATTTATCTATCAGTAACCTTTGGAAGTTTGTGTCTTTGAAGAAATTTGTTTTATTATGTTGTCACTTTTATAAGGCATACAGTTGTTTGTAATATTCACTTTTAATGTCTGTAGGGTCTGTACTCAGCTTCCCTCTTTCATTCTCTATATTGGTAATTTGTATTTTCTTTTTTATTTCTTCAGTCTGGATAGGTGTTTATCAAGTTTATTGATTACTCCCCCCTCAGAGAACCAGCTTTTTATTGATTTTTTTTCTGTTATTTTTCTGTTTTATTGATTTATGCTCTTATCTTTATTTTTATTGCTTGCTTTGAGTTTAATTTGCTCCTTTTTTGCTAATTTTTTAGGGTGGAAGCATAGTTCATTGGTAGGAGACCCTTCTTTTTTTCTAATATAAATATTTTGTACTATAAATTTCCCTTTAAGTACTGCTTTAGCTGCAGCTCTTAAGTTTTTATTTGTTGTGTTTTTATTGTCTTTTGAGTTCAATTTATTTTCTCATTTCCCTTAAATTACTTCTTTTACTTTTGAAGTTTTTAGAAATGCTTCATTTCCAAATACTTGGAGATTTTCCACATATTTTTCTGTAATTTTTAGTTTAGTGTTGCCCCAAGAATATTGTTTATATTATTTCAGTGCTTTGAAATTTATTGAGACTTGCTTTATGGCCCAGAGTATGGTCTATCTTGGTAAATGTTTCATTCCATATGCACTTGTATTTTGCTCTTGGTAGGTAGAGTGTTCTGTAAGTTTTAGTTTGGTTGAGTTGTATGATGATATTGTTCTCTGTTTTCACAAATTTTTCTGTCTGCTTATTTTAAAGGAACAGAAAAGATTGTTGAAATATTCAGCTGTAGTTGTGCATTTGTTTCTCCTTTTGGTTCTTTTCACTTTTTGGTTCATCTGTTTTGTAGCTCTGCTGTTAGATAGATACACATTTAGGAGTATTATATCTTGGCAAATTGACTTGTTTATCATCATATAGTATCTTTATCACCCTGGTGGTATTCCTTGTTCTGAATTCTGTTTTGTCTGACTTTAATATAGCCACTCTGGCTTTTTTATTATTAGTATCTGCATGGATACCTTATTTTTTTTTTCGAAGTGAATTCTTGGTGTATAGCTTGAGTACAGTGGCTATTCACAGATATGATCATAGTGCAATACATCCTCAAACTCCTAGGCTTAACTGATCCTTCTACCTCAGCCTCCTGAGTAGCTGGGACTACAGGCACATACCACTGTGGCTGGCTTATATATTTTACTGTTAGCTATATTTTTATATTAAAAGTGTCTGTCTTGTACACAGCCTAGAGTTAGGTCTTGTTTGTTATCTAGTCTGACAGTCTCTGTATCTTACTTGGCATATTATCCATACATATTTAATGCAATAATCAATATAGTTTCTTTCAGTTCTACCACTTATTTTGTTTGTCCACCCCCTACTTTTTTCGCTCTTCTATACCTGCTTTTCTGCTTTCTTTTGGATAATTTGAATATATTTAAATATTCTATTTTAATTTATTGGTTGGCTGTTTGGCTATATTTGCATATTTTTAGCAATTACTCTAAGATTGCATTGAATATACCTTTTGCAGTCTACTTAAAGTTAGCATTGTACCGCTTCAATAAAATATAGAAACTTGGCTACTATATAGGTTAATTTTCATTCATTCATTCATTTTGAGACAGAGTTTCGCTCTTGTTGCCCAGGCTAGAGTGCAATGGTGTGATCTCGGCTCACTGCAACCTCTACCTCCCGGATTCAAGCGATTCTCCTGTCTCAGCCTCCCAAGTAGTTTCACTAGGGGCAGAAACTCTGCCCCAATTTCTGTCTCCTTTTTTTCTAAGACTACAGCATCACCACACCAGGCTAATTTTTGTATATTTAGTAGAGACAGGGTTTTGCCATGTTGCTCAGTCTACTCTTGAATTCCTGACCTCAGGTGATCCACCCACCTCGGCCTCCCAAAGTGCTGGGATTACAAGCGTGAGCTACCATGCCTGGCCTCTGAATGCTTTTAATATTTTCTTTTTATCATTGGTTTTCAAGAGTATGATTATCACATGCCTTGGCATGGTTTTCTTTATTTTGCTTGGGGTTCTTAGAACTTCTTGAATCTGTACATTTCTGGTTTTCATCAAATGTGGAAATGTGTTGGCTATGATTTCTTCAAACACTTTTTGTCCCTGCTCTTCTGTTCTCAATTTGGACCATATATATATATATATATAGGCTCAAGCAGTCCTTCTGCTTTAGACTCCCAAAGTGCTGACATTACAGGCAGTAGCCACTGTGCTTAGCCATGCATTTCGTTTTTAGTATTTCCCTTTCTTTTCTCATCATTTTCAATTTTTCCTCAGTCTTCCTGTATATGGAACATATTTCTAATAGCTGTTTTAATGTCCTTGTCTTCTCCTTCCCTCATCTTTCTCATGTCTAGGTCTGTTTCTACTGGTTGATTTTCCCTCTGCTTATGGTTCATATATTTTTTTGGTTTCTTATGGTTTGTATTTTTCTTTGCATGCCTGGTTATTTTCGTTATTAGGATTTAGAAGTTGTGATTTTTATGATGTGGATGCTGGATTTTGTTACTTTTTTAATGTAACATTGGAGTTTATTCTGGAATGTGATTATGTTATATGGAATCAGTTGGATCTTTTCAGGGTTTGCTTTTAAGGGATGAGGGCAGATCAAGAGCAACCTTTAATGTAGGCTAATTTGTCCCATTACAAATGCAGTACCCATTTACAGAATCTGCCTGATACTCTGTGTATTACTAGGTCTTTCCATTCTTGGTGGTGGAAACACAAGTTATTTTCATTGTGGAGCTTGCCATGAGCTCCTCAGTTTCTTCTCCTTTCCAGTGGTTCTTTGCCCTCAGCCTTGGGTAGTTTCTTCTTCTGTATGCATAGATCAGTGTCTGCAAGAGATGTAAGGGATCTTCAGAGCTGTCTGTCAAACTTACTCCTTGCCAGCTTCCTGCCTTACACCTTCTAGATCTTGGTCTCTTCAAATGCTGATCTCTGT
Source organism: Cacajao melanocephalus (assembly GCA_963573385.1). Classification (NCBI taxonomy): domain Eukaryota; kingdom Metazoa; phylum Chordata; class Mammalia; order Primates; family Pitheciidae; genus Cacajao; species Cacajao melanocephalus. Next base: position 88,582 of record CAUYLG010009317.1, read on the forward strand.
GTCTTCAATTTGGCAAGACTTCTGGCTTCTGTTTAGATTCCTTTTCCCAGCCCTGCAGTGTAGGACCTTCTCTGTAGGGAAGTCGTAGGGTTCACTTTCTTTGTTTTCCTCCTTTTGGGGGATCATAATTCTATACTGCTTGTTTGTTTTCCAGTGTCTGACAACCATTGTTTTATGTTTTGTCAAGTTTTCTGTTGTTTAAGGTAGGAGGGTACGTTATGTCTTTCTAGCATCTTGGCTAGAAGAGAAAAGACTTTTTTTTTTTTTTTTGAGATGAAGTCTTGCTCTGTCGCCCAGATTGGAGGGCAGTGGCACAATCTCGGCTCACTGCAACCTCTGCCTCCTGGGTTCAAGCAGTTCTTGTGCCTCAGCCTCCCAAGTAGCTAGGACTACAGGCACGTGCCACCATGCCCAGCTAATTTTTTTTAATATTTCTAGTAGAGACAGGGTTTCATTGTGTTGGCCAGGCTGGTCTTGAATGCCTGACCTCAAGTGATCTACCTGCCTCAGTCTCCCAAAGTGCTGGGATTACAGGCGTGAGCCACCGTGCCCAGCTCACTAAGACATTTTTGATAAAGGCATACACTTATTGTTCCTGTTTGGCTGCAGAGAAGCCCACTGTATGGGAAGTACCTCCACAGAAGCTGCCCAGAACCATAAATGACATTATGTTTCAAATTGTCTTTTCTTATTTTTAAAATCAAAGATAATTACCAATACTAAAGAAAAAGCATAGAAAATATTTAAAATCTTATAATTCCTTGGCTCTGGTACTACCACTGTTTTCATTTTTATATATTAATCCACATGTATGCATAGTTTTACAGAGTTGTAATCATTATATCTTTGTAGCTTGTGTTTTTTAACATACAATTTATATTTTTTGTAATCTTCATGTCTCTTTTTAAATGGCTGCATGTTATTTTTGTGTACCATAATTTACTACATAAATATTTGCCTTAGTTTGAGGCTTTTAGGGAATTTTGAAATAATTTTTTGTTTTAGTTTGGTAGCTTAGAAAGCAGTGTAAAAACCAGTGGCGTTTCCAAAGGAAATGCAGTGATGAGGTCATCTGGCTGCCTGTTCAGTAAAGAGCAGAGCTGACAGGATATTACAGACAAGTAATCCGTGGACAGAGTTCAATACTTCTGTGAAAATGTGAGAAGGAGAAAATTCAGCTCAATTTCATAAATGTCTAGGTTCCTACCATCAGAGAACTTGTGATTTTGTGGGGGATCTGGTGAAAAAACAATGCATCTAAATAAATTTCACAATTGAGTTGAAAAATACATGTATGGTTTGCTGAAATAATTTTGTTCATTACATGAATAAATTTGTACATGCACTCGGTGAAACCTGAGTTCAGACTGTAGAGCTCTAAGTTGGAACTATACTAAATTCCCTTGAACTGAATCTTATAAATTAAAAAAGCAGCACTCTTGATGTGTTTTATTAAGGCGCCTGTCTTATCTTCTTTTTCATAAAATTGCATGAATTTATAAAAGTGAGGCATTGCTGAAACAGATGTAGAGCAGCCAGATGAGTTTTCTTTCCCCCATTACAGCCGCAGGCCCTCCCTCTGATAAAGCTACTACTGCAGCTCTTGCCTAAGAATCTTGGGTCAGGCATACACACTGTTGGTACTCAGCTTTGAAGGTCATATACAGATTGATCACACATTTCTTAATGTCAGTGAGGCTCTACTTTTTTTCTTTTGGGAAAGTCTCAGGTACATTCATTCATTCATTTGGGAGGTAGTCTATTCAAATTAATAATAGCTGAAACTTACCTCATTTACTATGTGGCAGACACTAATCTAAGAGCTTTATGTATAACAATTCTTTCATATGGGTATTGCTGTTATTCTCTAGTAGCTGGCAGGGGCTGGACTTAAATCCTGACCACTGGCTTCAGAGATCTTGTTCTTCTTTCTGTAAATGTAGGCTCTTGAGTCATTCCCTTCAGGTTCAAATTCCAGCTCCATTACTTACAACTTGTGTGAATGACCACGGTCAGTTACTGTACTTGTCTCCTCTGAGTTTTGGTTTTCCACATCTGTGTGCTACATTACATATAACCTAACTTGGTCCAGTGCCTGGCACGTAGTAAGCACTCCACATACTTAGCTCTTATTAATTAACCATTCATTAAAACACACTTAGAGTACCTACCATGTGCTTGCTCTTTCAAGGAGCTTGTGCTGTTTTGTCTGTTTTCTAAAATGGCATAGGTACTTTAATATGTGGCTCTGAAGATCATAGCTGATAGAGGATATATTCAGGTTTGTATTTCTGTTATCTGTCCTCCATTTATAAGTTTGGAAAAGGGAGAGAATTTGGTCAGACAAAGGAAGAACATTCTTGTAGATTCATTTTGCAGTTCACACAGTTAAGTCAGAGGACCAAAAAAAGGTTAATCCTTGATTGACACATGACCATCCTCTATGTGGATGTGTCCTGTTTGACTGAGTTTATTTTTTAAGAAGTTTATACATATACATAGAGCAGGAAAGGACATCAACTAAGCCAGCCAGTTCCACTAAATCAGCCCCCACCATTAGGGAAATGATAAATATGGCAACCAGGTTACCATCACATCAGCACCCCAGTGTAGATTTTAAATGAATGCAAATATTAAGTTATGGAACCCTATTAGCAGAGGGGAGGGAAAACCTAAGGCAGAGAATGAGTAGAGTATTTTGATAGAAAGTGAAAAGAAGTTAGAGAAAAAAACTCGAGTGAAAATAGTTGAGAGAATTCTATAAACCCTTATATTTTTATCTAAGCTGTGGATGTTTTTAAGAGAAGATTGGCACAGGCTTTGTTTGGTTATTCTGAGAGTGCTATTCCGAGACGTGCCTTCATTCCTCATGTTTGTGTTTTATACCGGGGGTTTGACAGATCTGTGTTCTTTCCTTCTTTGCAGTCCTGAGGCTTTCTACCAATGCAGGCCAGTGGAAAGAAGCAGCTAGCAAGGTGACCCATTCGTTGGTTAATATCAGGTAAGGAATGAGAAGTATCTCTTGCAGAGTTCCTTGGCTCTTCCTCAGGTTTATTGTACCTTTCTATGTAGAGTGTGTTGAACACTCTCCTATTTTAAGCCTTGATGTCTGTAGGAGTGGAAGAAAAATTGTCATACTTGATCAAGAAAAGCAGGAGTACACCAGGCATTTATTTTTTGAGCTCAAAGTGCTGGCTGTTCTGTGAATTTTTTTTTTTTTGCCGAGAGATGGTTACAAGCCCTTTTCAGGCATGCTAGTTGCCAGAGTGTTCTCTGTGTATAGGTCATCTGAAAGCTTTTCTCCAAAAATTTTCAGCTTTTCTCCATGACTTCAGTGAATGACTCATGGTTATGTAGAACGCTGACCTTTTACTTTACGTGACTATTTATATTTGCGGTAAACAGAGGCAAATGGAAGTCTGTGGGGCTAAGTCATTTTAGGTTGCTTATGAAACAGCAAGGCAGTTACAGAGTGCCATATGTATTGGATAAAGTTGTGTCAGGCATGGAGTTGGTCAGGGTCTTGAGGAGGCATCACCCATGCATAGGTGTGAGTTGTTGGTTAATGGAGAAGAGAAAGTGCTTTCACCATTGGAAAACCTATATCTGACTTTTCTTCTGTTTCTTGCTCCCTTTGTGCCTATGATTTTTCATTTTCTCTACAGTTATTACATTGTTCTTATAAACAATTGGAAAATTAACATTGAGTAAAAGAGGCAAACCCAACAGATGGGGAACTTGATTTAGCTCCAGGTGTAAGCCTTGCCAGACATTCCTAGTAATAGTAATGCACATTTACAAATTGGTATAGATTCTAATGTGTGACAAAGCTGGGCTGTGATTTTTTTTTTTTTCTGTATCTTTTCTTTCTTTTTATTTAAAGGTAAAATGTCCTGTTCCTGCAGTGATTTACTACACTGTTTGGCACATCTGGGCATAAAAGGAGAAGTGTGAAATGTGTGTGTTAGGAGAGCTGGGATGAGGAAGCATGGGATGAGATGTGCTAACAAGATTGGAATGAAGGTTGGTTTGCCTTACCTGTCTCCAGAGTCATTTTGCATCAAACTCAATTTTATAAACCTCACAAATAAATGCATCTCTGCACCTAGCAAATAATCCAGCTACTGTGATGAGGCCTTATGATAAATGTGATTTTCTGTAAGAATCAGGAATTGCAAACTGCCTGCTCCCAAATACCCCTTTATGACCCAAGGGCAGTATGACAAATGTGGGTGTTGGAATGAAACACCAGGTTCTGGGGTAGAGTATGAAGTGCCTGTGGAGATAATTTATGTTGTGTTGACTTATTCATGTGTTTATGTAGGCTTTCCAGGCAGCTCCTTTTCATTTGGGGCCTGTTTCCTTGATCACAGTCCTTTATGCTTGCTTTATCTTCTACTTTGTTGCTCTTCCTTTTTGTGGTTTCTGGCTTGGCTGCTGTCCCTGTTCTTTCCAGGGGCCATCAAACAGCTGATTTAAGCTTTTGACCTCTCCTTTTTCTGACAACTAAGAAGGGACTGGGCTAAGCCTTGTTACCATGTAACATCTTTCTTCTCTTTGCATGACTGTCAGGCCTATACCTTCATTTTCATTCCTTAAATTTCTCTGATGAACTTGCTGCAATAATCACATCATTTTTACTGTTGCTAGTAATAGGACTCTGTATACACATAAAGTAGCAAAAAGATCCAGTCACAGACAGGCTCAGTGGCTCACGCCTGTAATCCTGGCCCTTTGGGAGGTAGAGGTAAGAGGATCACTTGAGCCCAGGAGTTCAAAACCAGCCTGGCCAACATAGTGAGACCCTGTCTCTAAAAAAAAAGATAATTAGCTGGGCATGGTGGCACATGCCTGTAGTCCCAGCTACTCAGGATCCTGAGGTGGGAGGATCATTTGAGCCCAGGAGGTCAGGCGGAGGCTGTAGTGAGCCAGGATCATGCCACTTTGAGACCTTGTCTCAAAAAAAAAATTAATTTTCTCAAGAGATTATTGGAAAGAAGTGATTAATGTCAATCACAGTAAGGCCAGATCAGGGAAAAATACAGTTGGCACTAAGCCTGCAGAAGTGTACTTTTTTTTTTTTTTTTCTGACATCTATTCTCACTTATTAAATGCCAGACTTTGTGCTGCTCTTTCTTATACAATCTTCTTTAACTTCAAATTCTATAGGGTGTATTATGTACTTTTTAAAACATACTTTTTCCTAGTGAGGAAACTGAGTCTTAAAGATGTTGTATATTGTGGAAGGCCCTATATTTGTTCCTTGGCAAACTGAGAGTTAATAATAGGTCTTCTTTTTTTCTTTGAGACAGGGTCTGACTCTGTTGCACAGTCTAGAGTGCAGTGGCATGATTTCTGCTCACTGCAACCTCTGCCTCCCAGGCTCAAGCAATCTTCGCACCTCAGCCTCACAAGTAGTTGGGACTACAGGCATGTGCCAGACACACCTGGTTAATTTTTGTATTTTTTGTAGAGATGGGGTTTCACTATGTTGCCAAGGCTGGTCTCAAACTCCTGAGCCCGAGTGATCCACCCACCTTGGCCTCCCAAAGTGCTGGGATTACAGGTGTGAGCCACTGTGCCTGGCCTAATCATAGCTCTTCCAAGTCCAAGTTCAGGGCTGCTCTTTCTTCCAAACCATAATGCCTCCTTCTATAAAGCTACATTGAAGACTAACATGGAGGGGTAAATCGAAAACTCACCGTGATATATTGAAAGGAATATGGAAATTTGAGTTGGAAAAACTATATTTTTTTCTTTTGTCTCTACCACTTACTGTGTGACCTTGAGCAAGTTACTTAGCTTCTGTGGGCCTCTATCTACCATTTATAAAGTAGGTGGATAGTGATATCAATTATATCACAGGGTAATGGTTGTGAGAATTATATAATGTAATGCATATGAAAGCTAGTGAACGGTAAACTACTGGTTATTTCATGTGTGTCTTCAAGGTTCATTTCTGTTGTAGCATGTGTCATAATTCCCTTCCTTTTTAGGCTGAATAATATTCCTCTGCCTGTTTATACCAAATTTTGCTTATCCATTCATCTGTTGATGGACACTTGAGTTGCTTCTACTTTTTGATTATTATAAATAATGCTGCTATGAACATGGGTATACAAATACCTGTTTGAGACCCCACTTTCACTTTTTGGGGACATATCCCCAGAAGAGGAATTGCCATGTTATATGGTAATTCTGTGTTTATTTTTTTGAGGAATTGCTATAGTATTTTTTTAGATTTAGCATTTTGAGCCTTCCTGAGAGTGTTTCCTAAGTACATCTTCGTTTTTCTTTTCTGTAAAAGTTAAGATGTTACCTTAACCTTGAAAGATGTTTTGCTTTCTTTGGTAGGGAGAACTCGATGGGTTTGGATGAGGGCAGTCCAGGGAGTTTTCTTTTCTCAGTCAGTATTCTCTTAGCAGAGGACAAAAAATAATATGAGTTGGAAGTCTGTACTCTACTAAACCAATGATAATGAGTGCTGCCTCAGGCTCCTTTGCCTTTCTCTAATAGCTGGTGTTATATACCCATGACACTATTTCTGTGGTTTAGAAAACAAGAACCCTGTGTCAGAAAATCTGACCTGTGACTCCCCAGGAATACTGTGGGATGTTTAACACCAAGTTGATTATCAAGGATAGAGATATAAAGGCTTAGCAGTAAAATTCTGATGCTGTGCAGCATTTGCTTCTGCTGTTTATAAAAGGTATTTGTGCTGATCCCACATCTGAAAAGGATTTCTAAGGCAGAGTGAAAAAACTCTTAGCCACCTCTTCTGTAGCATGTTCTTTGAGAGCCATAAGGAAGGGCTTGGGTTGCATGTGAAGTCTTCAGACACCAAACAGCTCTGAGGCCTTCCAGACTAGTTTGCCAGTTGATGATAGCTCCAAATTATGTCTTTGAGATCTGGAATGCAGTGCATCTAATAACTACCCTAACGTAGTGTCTCCCCAGCAGGTGAAAGGCAGCACGAAGGCTGTAGACCTTTCTGTTCTAAGAATACTTAGTTTAGATTTTGACAGAGAAAGTTAAAAGTACTTCGACACATTTGGAGGCCTAAATCTTCTGAAGTGTCAGTCTTTTTGCTTTTCACTTGTCTTTCTTGGCTTAGTCAAGCTAGTTTTTTAACTGTCAAAGTTATTTGTGTTTAAACAATTTGACTCTCTCTTCCCGTTTGATCCTTCAGTGAGATTCTTAAAATGCAGCTGCTTAGAAACTGCTGTTTTTATTGGAACACCAACAAACGGGGCCCTATATGTTTTCCTCTCTATAGGAGAGTTGTGTCATTGCTTTGCTGTAAAATAAATATATATTGCTCCACCTTTGAGATTCCACTTGTTAGTGTAATGGTTGCTTCAGTTGCTTCCACAGATCTAATGGTTCACAAAGGAGTGCTTTGAGGGGCCAGTGCAGGGCTGCTAGGTGAACTGTAGCACAGTAAAGGAGTCTTGGTTTAGGATATTTTTTTTTTTACATTTTTATTTTTATTTTTAATTTTTTTTATTGCATTTTAGGTTTTGGGGTACATGTGAAGAACATGCAAGATTGTTGCATAGGTACACACATGGCAGTGTGATTTGCTGCTTTCCTCCCGATCACCTAAATCTGGCATTTCTCCCCATGCTATCTCTCCCCAACTCCCCACCCTCCGCTGTCCCTCCCCTGTTTCCCCCCAACAGACGCCAGTGTGTGATGCTCCCCTCCCTGTGTCCATGTGTTCTCATTTTTCAATACCCATCTATGAGTGAGAACATGCAGTGTTTGATTATCTGTTCTTGCATCAGTTTGCTGAGAATGATGGTTTCCAGGTTCATCCACATCCCTACAAAGGACATGAACTCATTGTTTTTTATGGCTGCATAGTATTCCATGGTGTATATGTGCCACATTTTCCCTGTCCAGTCTATCATCGATAGGCATTTGGGTTGGTTCCAGATCTTTGCTATTGTAAACAGTGCTGCAACGAACATTTGTGTACATGTGTCCTTATAGTAGAACCATTTATAATCCTTTGGATATATGCCTAGTAATGGGATTGCTGGGTCAAATGGAATTTCTATTTCTAGGTCCTTGAGAAATCACCACACTGTCTTCCACAATGATTGAACTAGTTTACACTCCCACCAACAGTGTAAAAGTGTTCCTATTTCTCCACATCCTCTCCAGCATCTGTTGTCTCCCGATTTTCTAATGATAGCCATTCTAACTGGCGTGAGATGGTATCTCAATGTAGTTTTGATTTGTATTTCTCTAATGACCAGTGATGATGAGCATTTTTTCATATGTTTGTTGGCCTCATGTATGTCTTCTTTTGTAAAGTGTCTGTTCATATCCTTTGCCCACTTTTGAATGGGCTTGTTTTTTTCTTGTAAATATGTTTTAGTTCTTTGTAGATTCTGGATATTAGCCGTTTGTCAGATGGGTAGATTGCAAAAATTTTTTCCCATTCTCTTGGTTGCCGATTCACTCTAATGACTGTTTCTTTTTCTGTGCAGAAGCCGTGGCGTTTGATTAGGTCCCATTTGTCTATTTTGGCTTTTGTTGCCAATGCTTTTGGTGTTTTGGTCATGAAGTCCTTGCCTACACGTACGTCCAGAATGATTTTGCCTAGGTTTTCTTCTAGGGTTTTTATGGTGTTAGGTCTTGCGGAAGACAAGAAATAACTAAGATTAGAGCAGAACTGAAGGAGATAGAGACACAAAAAACCCTTCAAAGAAATCAATAAATCCAGGAGCTGGTTTTTTGAAAACATCAACAAAATAGACCACTAGCCAGATTAATAAAAAAGAAAAGAGAGAATAATCAAATAGATACAATAAGAAATGATAAAGGAGATATCACCACAGATTCCACAGAAATACAAACCATCATCAGAGATTATTACAAACAACTCTATGCACATAAACTAGTAAACCTGGAAGAAATGGATAAATTCCTGGACACTTGCATCCTCCCAAGCCTAAAC
>CAUYLG010009318.1:0-41831 GCA_963573385.1 Cacajao melanocephalus
CCTCCCAGGGCCATGCTCTCCCAGGCGACTCTCTCCAGGCCGCCTTCTCTCCCAGGGCCATGCTCTCTCCAAGTCACACTCTCCCCAGAGTCTGCTCCCAGCCAATGACCAAGGTCTGTTCTCAGAGACGGAGAAGTCAGATGGTTTTAGAAAACTTTCGAAGAGGAAGGATGGAGCCCCCCACTTCGCAGAGCCCCCACCTCGCAGAGCCCCTGCAAGGAGCTCCACCTCCATCAGAGCTGACTTCTTTGCTGACGGCTCAGGGATGGCGTCTAGGCCCTAGGAGGGCACCTGTCCCCTGTCCCACATGTGCGGCTCTTGGCCCCTCCTGGGTACCGGCCGCTAGGTTCCACGGAGGCTATGACTGGCTCCGGACTCCAACCCAGAGACCTGGTCACTGACCAGAAGGACACAGCATCCGATGCCAAGCTCCCTCCTGGGCAGCAGCGAGGCCCAGCATCAGCTGAGGGAGCAGGCTTGTTTGCGTTTGATATAAGCACGGGATTGTTGTCTGCCCTCGCTGCTATTATGCGAAGGCAAGTCCTAAAATAATATTGGATTTCCTCTCTCATTCTGTGCAGGGAGGGCACTCATCTGGAATGGAGCTGGGATCGGGCGTGCTTTCGTCTGTGGGCACCGGGGTAAGAATGCGGGTCTCTGTGTTTGCCGTGGAGCTGGCGCTGACGCTGATGCTGGCCCAGGCTCACCGGTCCGGCAGCGTGGGGGCTGCTTTGGAGGGGGATGGTTTTGTTTTTTAATAAATATATCTCTTGGAAAGCTGGCCTCTTCGTGGAATTGTTCAGAATTCCAGATGGGGCCATGAGCCGGGGACCCCAGGGACCGGAGCCAGTGACCAGCCGATGAGCAGCTGCCAGTCAGGCTCAGGCTGGCGCCCGGGGTGTGGGGCCTGGTGCGTAGTGGAGGTCACTGCATGCCGGGCTTGACTCCAGCACAGAGAACGCTCACACAATCACCTTTCTGTGGCCGTGGTTTCCTTGCTTTGATTTCTAAATTCCCGTTTTAGTTCATCGTAGGGGCTGGGATGTGCCCTTCCTTCCAAAGTCCTCAAAGTGGCCTCTGTGTCTGCTGTTGTGGCAAGTGTTCCGGTACCCTGTGCCCTGGGAGAGGGAGGCGGAGGATGGACTCCATCAGCTATCCCCAGGCAGGGGAAGCAAGGCTTTGGAGCCATCAGACCACACACGAATCACAGCTCAATCACTCACTAGTTCTGGGACTTTGAGATGAACCTCTCTTGTGCCTTAATTGCCTCATCTGTAAAGTGGGCTTGGAATGCTTGCCTTGAAGGACTGAGTCTTGCCTATGATGACTGAGACGAGAGCACAGGGCCCAACTTCTAACTCAGTGTATGCTGCTGCTGTTATTAAAACTAAGAACTTGGTATACAGTTGGAGCTCAATAGGCTATTTTCTTTCATTCATTTACTTAGCAAACATTTGCTGAGTACCCATGTGAGTCAGAGTCTGTGACAGGCACTGAGGGGACGCAGGGGGAGGAAGACATGTATCTTGCCCTCAAGTGAAGGTGATGATGGAGCCCCCCACTTCGCAGAGCCCCCACCTCGCAAGACAATGGTGTTGATGTTGATGGTGGTGAAGACGCTGGTAATGACAGAGGTGTCAGTGATGTGATGACAGAGACCACGTTAGTGCTGTTACTACTCATGATGATGATGATGATGATGGTGATGATGGTGATGATGGTGATGATGGTCTTCGTGATGATGGTGGTGGTGTTGATAGTGTGGGGGTGACAATGATGATGGTAATGATGACAATGGTCTTGGTGATGATGATGGTGATGATGATAATGATGATGGTGGTGGTTTTGGTGATGATGGTCATGATGGTGTTGATGGTGTGGGGGTGACAATGATGATGGTGATGATGGTAATGGTTATGGTGATGATGATGGCAATGATGGTCTTGGTGATGATGGTCATGATGGTGTTGATGGTGTGGGGGTGACAATGATGATGGTGATGATAATGGTTATGGTGATGGTGATGACAGAGGTGGTATTGGTGATGATGATGGTAATGGTGGTGATGATGGTGAGATGATGGTGGTGGTGATGGTGATGACAAAGATGGTGATGGTGATGACAGTAGTGGTGATGGTGGTTCTGGTGATGGTGGTGGTGAAGGTGATGGTGGTGGTGAAGGTGATGATGGAGGTGATGGTTATGATGGTGCTGATGATAATGATGGTGATGATGGTTATAGTGATGATGATGGTGACAATGATAATGGGATGATGGTGACCTCACATTTATCAGCACTTACTTTATACCAGGGCTTGTACTGAATGTATTGTCTACATTATCTTAATTACAGCACACAGTAGACTGTGGGGGAAAACCAGAACGCTGCAGATTTCTGCAGGGGGTGCTGTCACCGTGTGTGTATGGCCAGTTGGAAGCAGTAGAGAAGGCTTTAGTGGGGAGGCACAACTCAATCCGGGCAGGATTCGGCAGTCTCTGTCTGGTAGCTTGTGTGGCAGCATCGCCCCTGCCCTGATAAGGTAAATGGGACCCTTGGACTCCCTCACTTACCCCGACCACAGCAAAGGACTGCAAGGCTGGTGAAGACACCTGTAGCCACACTCAGCCCATGGAGCAGTGCCATGGAGCACAACCAGTGCCATGGAGCAGCCCAGCTCCTGCTCAGGACCCTCTGGCAGCAAGTGGCAGAAAACCTGACCCAAATGGCCCAGCTGAGAAAAGACAGTGTTTGGCTCACAAAACTGGAGAGCCCAGGCACAGCTCAGGCTTCTGCTGGCCGGCTCCAGGCTTCCTTTCCAGCAGAACCCCGCCCCTGGCAGCAGGATGACAGCCCCCCCATGCTAGCCACATGCCCGCCACCTCCTGGTCCAGCAGCAGATGGGTGCCTGGCCCCTTCTGACAGTCCCAGAAGACACGACTGACTGCTGTCCGTAGCGGGTACCATGCCCATCCAGGCGGCCAGGGAAATGGCGATCGGATTGGACAGGCTGAACTGTGGGCCACCCGGGAGCCATGGGTGGAGTCAACACCCGGCCAATCCCCAGAAGACGAGTAGAGCAACATGAACCAGAAAAGGCTGGATGTTGGGAGTTAAATACAACTAATATCTGGCACACAGGCACTGCTTCCATCCTGCAGATGGGAAAATTGATGCATGGAGGTCTGCCTGAGATTACTCAGCTAATGATTAGCTGGGCTTAGACTCCACTCAGGGATCCCAACACAATGCTATTTCATTTTCCCCACATGCAATCGGAAAATGAAATTCAAAAACCGATGCCATTTGAAATAACATCGTAAAACATCAAATATCCAGGAATAAACTTGTGAAACATGTGCAAGCCTTTTTATTTATTCATTGGTGAGATGGAGTCTCACTCTGTTGCCCAGGCTGGAGTGCAGTGGTGCAATCTTGGCTCACTGCAGCCCCCTCAGGTTCAAGCAATTCTCATGTCTCAGCCTCCTGAGTAGGTGAAATTACAGGCTCCTGCCACCACGCCCAGCTTATTTTTGTATTTTTAATAGAGACGGGGTTTTCTCACATTGTGCAGGCTGGTCTCGAACTCCTGACCTCAAGTGATCTGCCCACCTCGGCCTCTCAAAGTGCTGGGATTATAGGTGTAAGCCACTGTGCCCGGCCTATGCAAGACTTTTATGCAGAAAATGACATGAGATCACTGAGAGAAATTAAGACCCAAATAAGTGTAGGGCTACGCCATGTTCAGGGGCTGCAAGACCCTACTGGAAAGATAGCTATTCTTCTGAAATTGATCTCTGGATTAAACGCAATCTCAATCTAAATCCCAGCATCTTTTTTTTTTTTTTTTTTTTTTTTCCGCAAACCAACAAGCTGAATCTAGAATTTGTGGGGGAAAGCAAGGGAACAATAATGGCCAGACAAAATAAAGAACATGCTGGAAGGCTTCCACCACAACATATGACTTCCTGTGAGGTTAAAGTAATGAAAACAGTGATATTGGCACAGGAATAGATGGACCAAAGTAAAAAAATTTGGAATTTAGAAATAGATCCACACATATACAGTCACCTGGTTGATGACAAAGGTGCCAATGAATTATTACAGGGGAAATGACAGCATTTCCAGCAAATGCTGCTGGACCAGCTCAGTACTGAACGTTGAGCCCTGCTCAACATCATAACAAAAACTCAGTGCCAGAATCTCAGCTCTAAGTGTGAAAGGTAAAATAACAAAGCTTCCAGAAGGTAATATAAAAAATATGTTTGTGCCCTTGGGTTAGGCAATGATTTCTTAAATAGGACACAAAAACACTAGTTATGAAGGAAAAGACTGATAAATAAAAGTGCATTGAAATGAAAACCATCCATTCATCAGTAGACGCCATTAAGAGAGTAGGATGCAGACCACAAGTTCTGCTTCTGCTAATGACCAAGTAGCCCCTTCTAGACCAGTCTGCATACAGGTAATAATTATAAATTGCAGATAAAACATCAGAAAACAACCACCCAGAGGTGCTAGAGATGGAAGAAAGGCAGGCAGATGTTGGAGAGAATCCGCACACGAGAAAAGGGATGAGTGTGTATGGTGTTTTCTGGGTTTTACAGCTTTTGGTCTGAGAGAAGGCTCTAGTCTCTGCCACATGGGGCAGCTAAAACTCTGATGCAAAACCTGTTGTCTTGCTGGGTGGAAGAGCCTGAAGACGGAGATCAGGGCAGCTACAGACACTGAAAATTGAGAAGGGGAGACCTTAAATAGGAGAGACCCACATGGGAAAAAATCCTGTATTTAAACTTTGCCAGCACATCTGGCTGACTCCCCCAAGCCACACATGCATAGGGTAGACCCCAAGCAGTCTGGCTGGGGCTAAAACATTGGAATCAAGATTTGAGCTGTCATCTACAACAGAGAAGACACACTTTCTTTTCACGTTGAGTTTATCAAACTTACATGCTTGCTGTCTGGAGGCATCACTCTTTGGAGGCACACAGCAGAATCTAGAGGTTCTAAAACGTATCTCTTACAATGTCCAGAATAAAATCAAAAATTACCTGACATGTTTAAAAAAAAAAACAAAACTAGAAGAATGTGACACTTTCTCAAGTGCAAAGACATCAAGAGAGACCAAGCCTGCTATGACCTAGAGGCTAGAATCAACAAACTTTTTCAGAGCAGTTCTTTTACTAGGCTCAAGGTTGTAAAAGAAATTATGCTTGTAATTAATCAAAAAGACAGAAAGCCTCAACAGAAAACCTGAAACTATAAAAAGGAAACAAGTAAAAATCTAGAACATATATAAAATCTGAAATTACAGATTTGCTGGAGGGACTGTACAGTAGAATGGAGATGACAAAGAAAAAAATCCATAAGCTTGAACATAGATTAATAGAAATTATTTAATCCTAGAAAAAGATGGAAATCCAAATTAACAGAGCCTCAGAGACCTACAGGAAAGTGTCAAAAGGTCTGCTACTGCATAACTGGAGTCTCAGAAACAAAGGAGGATGAGAATGGGTCAAAAATTATTTAGAAAAATAGCAGTTAAATTTTTCTGGCCAGGCATGGTGGCTCACACCTGTAATCCCAGCACTTTGGAAGGCCAAGATGGGCGGATCACCTGAGGTCAGGAGTTCAAGACCAGCCTGGTCAACACGGTGAAACCCTGTCTTTACTAAAAATACAAAAAAATTAGCCAGGCATCATGTGTGCACGCCTGTAGTCCCAGCTACTCGGGAGGCTGAGGCAGGAGAACTGCTTGAGCCCAGAAGGATATCGTTGCAGTGAGCTGAGATAGTGCCATGGCCCTCCAGCTTGGGCAACAGAGCAAGACTCTGTCTTGAAAAAACAAAAAACAAACAAATTTTTTTTTCTCCAGGCTGGGTGTGGTGGCTTACACCTGTAATTTCAGCACTTTGGGAGGCTGAGACAGGCGGATCACAAAGTCAGGAGTTGGAGACCATCCTGGCTAACATGGTGAAACCCTGTCTCTACTAAAAAATACAAAAAATTAGCCAGGCATAGTGGTGGTTGCCTGTAATCCCAGCTACTTGGGAGGCTGAGGCAGGAGAATCGCTTGAACCCAGGAGAGGAGTCAGAGGTTGCAGTGAGCTGAGATCGCATCGCTGCACTCCAGCCTGGGTGACAGACAGACACTCAGTTGCAAAAAAAAAAAAAAAAAATTCTCCAATTTGGTGAAAGATAAATTTACAGCTATAAGAAAGTCACTGGACCCTCATCAAGAAGAATATAAAGAAGCTATACTCAGGCATATCATAAGTCAAACTTCTGAAAACTGAAGATAAATGGCACCAAAAATCCAGGGGAATAATGATCCAAATTACCACTAAATCCTCATTAAAAACACCAGAAGTCAGAAGACAGAACAACATCTTTAAACTGATGACAGAAAAAAAAATTGTCAACCCAGAATTTTATACCCAGCAAAAACGCCCTTCAAGAATGAAGGTGAGATGCTATTTTTGTATAAAAGCAAGCTAGAGAATTCATCAGCAGCTGACCTATGTTATAAGAAAATAGTGAACAAACTGCTCAAGGCTGAAGAGATAGGAATTCAGATAGAAATTCAGGTCTTCTGGAGGAAATGAAGAACATCAGAAATGGTAAATATATGGGTGAAGAGCATGAGGATGGGAGCAGAGCTCTTTCCAAATTTTGACATTCTATGCAGAAACCAGGAGCCATAAATTAATCTTACAATTGTATACCAATTCCAATGATAATCTTACCAGAATTTTTCAGTAGAAATTGACAAACTGATTCTAAAATTGATAGGAAAACGTAAAGGACCAAGAATATCCAAAGTCACATTGAAAAGAACAAAGATAAACAATTTCTACCAGCTGAATTTCAGAATCAATCTAAAGCTATAGAAGCCAGACAGCAGAACTGACACAGCAGTCAATAAATGGATCAATTAACAGAATGGTTCAGGAACAGACACACACTTATGTAATGATTTGTTTTTCAACAAAAGTGTCAACTCAATTAAACAGTGAATCTTCCAACCAATGGCACAAGCACAACTGGGAACCCGTACACCCCAGACTCAGTCACGATGAACCGCAGACCTAAAGGCTAAAACTCTCATGCTTAAAAGAAGGAAATTTAGATGAATAGCTTCACAACTTGGGGGCTGGAGAAACTTTCTTAGGACACCAAAAGCAAGAACATATGAGAAAAATATTTATAAGTTAGATTTCAACAAATAAAGAACTAGTGCTCATGAAAAGTCACCATTGAGAAAATGAATAGGCAAGATGCAGACCAGGAGAAACTATTTTCAAAACATGCCTCTGACAAAGCACTGGCATCCAGGACATATGAAGAATTAGGACAGAAAATTTCTTACATGGGCAAATAATGTGAAGAGACCTTCACAGAGGAAGATAAACAAATGGCCCAGACACATGAAAAGGCATCAATGTTGTCAGTCTTCAGGGAAACACATAATCTCTCTGATTTGGTGTTTTAATTTTTCTATCGTAGGTTAGTTTCACTTGTTCTAGATCTTTATATAAATACATAAATGGAATTATATAACGTGTGCTTCCTTTAGGGCAGGGGTCCCCAGCCCCCAGGCCTGTTAGGAATGGGGCCACACAGCAGGAGATGAGTGGCAGGTGAGCGAGGGAAGCTTCATCTGTATTTGCAGCTGCTCCTCATGGCTTGTGTTACCACCTGAGCTCTGCCTCCTGTCAGACCAGTGGCAACAGATTCTCACGGGAGTGTGAACCCTCTTGTGAACTGCACATATGAGGATCTAGGCTGCATGCTCCTAATGAGAATCTAATGCCTGACGATCGGTCACTGTCTCCCATCACCCCTAGATGGGACTGTCTAGTTGCAGGAAGACAAGCTCAGGCCTCCCCCGATTGTACATTATGATGAGTTGTATATTTATTACATTTTGTGATATAATAACAGAAATAATGTGCACAATAAATGTCATGTGCCTGAATCACCCAAAACCACCCCCCTCGCCCCGGTCCATGAAAACATTATGTTCCATGAAACCGGTCCCTGGTGGTTAAAAGGTTGGGGATGGATGCTCTAGGGGGTGTTGGGGGGCGTGGACTGCCTTTGAGGGAGCATGCAGGCACCATCTGGGGAGACGGTGCTCTGCACCTAGGCAGGTTTTAGGTTATATTTGCTGGGCCTCACTGCATGACACACTCGAGCTGACCATTTCACTGCATGTAAAGTTCACTTGAAAACAAAGTCAAGGCTCAGCGTGGTGGCTCATGCTTGTAATCCCAGCACTTTGGGAGGCTGAGACAGGTGGATTCACCTGAGGTCAGGAGTTCAGGACCAGCCTGGCCAGCCTGGTGAAACCCCATCTCTACTGAAATACAAAAAAAAAAAAAAAAAAGAAAGTCAAGATACAAATACTGACCTTTCTGTTAATGATATACATGTTGACATATTTTGAGCAATGTGTATTAATGTCTGCAACTTACTTTGAAATGCATCAAAAAATAAGATGAACTGATGGATAGAAAGATGGACAGAGGCATGATAAGGTCTATTCAATGTTAATTCTAGAATCCAGGTGCCAGGTGTGTGGATCATCACTGTAGAATTCTTTCAAGCTTTCCAGATATTTGAACATTTTCAGATCCAATGTTGGGGAGAAAAAAGAAAAAAGAACATAAGCCACAGAGTTAAAAGAATATATGTGCAATGTTTTTTTTCTACCCCAGCAAAAGACTGGTATCCAGAAAGTATTTTTCAATACTTCTAAAATCAATATGGAGAAGACAGAGGTAAGGAGAGTAAAACTTGAGCAGGCGGTTCACAAAAAAGGCCGTCCTGAAGGCCAGACACGCTTCAGAAAGTTCGCGACGTCTTTACCCAACAGCGAAAAGTAAATCAAAACTCTGTCCCACACACACCGAATGACTCAAATGAAAACACAGCTCAACAGAGCACGAAACCGGACACCAAATGCGGGCTAGGATCCCAGGCCACCTGAACACTGCCATGGCGCTGCTGGCAGCATAACTTGCCACAGATACTCGGAATATCTATTTGCCAGCATCTTTGGGGCAGGGCGTCTGCACAGCCAATGACTCAGTGATTCTACTTCTAGGAAGAGGCCCAGCAGCAGCAAGTGAACACCTGTGCTCCCAAGAGCTGTCCAAGAAAGCCCACAGCCTGCAGGCAGAAGAGCCTGAGACTGGAAGCATCCCAGGTGTCCATTAAGGGCAGAAAGGGCAAGAAAAGGTGGGGCTAGCTGGGCGTTATGGTGGGCGCCTGTAGTCCCAGCTACTCGGGAGGCTGTGGCAGGAGAATCGCTTGAACCCAGGAGGCAGAGGCTGCAGTGAGCCAAGATCGTGCCATTGCACTCCAGCCTGGGTGACAAAGTGAGACTCTGTCCCCCCCCCCCAAAAAAAATAAAAACAAAGGAACAGTGGTGCCTTCAACAGTGGAACGCTATGCACCACAGGATGGGACGAGTCTCAGAGACCTAGTGTTCCCTAAAAGACAGGCAGACACAAGAGAGCCTGCTCCGTGTCATTCATGGAAATAAAACTCAGCATCAGAGCCTGACCTGGGTGGGAGTGGGCAGGCTCGTGGCTGCCTCTAGGGAGGATTCCTGGATCCTGGAATGTTTGGATCTCAGTGTTTGTTACATGGGTGGGCAGGTTCATGTCGCAGGCTTTCAAGCCGTGCGGTTTTCTGCACATAAATGATCCTGCAATCCAGGAAATGCAGCAGCCCCCAGAGGACTTGCTTCATCACACTCTGCCCAAGACGGCCCCTGGAGGCCGGGTGGGAAGACCAGGCTCAACCGGGTGTGGACCTTCCAGCTGCAGGGCCGTGGTGGGGGTCGGAGGTCCGAGCCCGTGGGCGCGGGGAGTCTGTGCGGAGTCTGTTTGCTTAGCTGAGGCTCCTCACAATGCCCGCCTCTGTTCTTCCCGGCCTGACGCCCACACTGCAGCACAGGCCGCCTGGGGGCCCGGGGGAGGTGGGTCCTGGAGCAGCCGACGCGGGAGTGGAGCCCACCCTGCACGGATCCTGGATCTTGAGGCCGCCTGCCCTAGCCCCCTGTGGTGTGGAGGGCGCCTGCAGGAGAGGAGCCGCTTGCTTCCGCCCCGGCCTCCCGACAGGCCCCACCTCGGGCTCCCTCCGGCCTCACTTGTCCACACCTCATGGCCTGAGTCACTCGCTTAATAAGAACCACAGTTTGGGAAATTGTTAGGCATGCTGCATATTTTTTTCATTGCACGGGCAACAAAAGGATTAATTGAATCATGATCTCCCATAAATGCGATGGGAAATAAAGTAACTCCGCACCGCCTCAAAATAGACTTGGCGTGCTTCGGGGCTCAGTCACAGTTAACGTAAACCAAGCCCAAGCCCCTCTCCTCGCCTCCATCTCAGCCGTCGCGCCTCCCTGCCCAGGCCTCCCTGTCTGCTAGTGCCCAGCGCACTGAGATGCTGGCTCGGAAAGAGGCATTGGGGTCGACCTGCTACTTTCCTGCTGATGCCACCAAGGCCCAGAGACAGGAGCGGCCTCCCAAGATCAGGCTGGGCTGAGATGTGAGCCCACACTTCTCATGTCCATTGGGAAGTCTCTGTCCAGCGTCTGTGAGTCACTGCAGACGGGGCAAGGACTGGATATCTGCAGGTGGCTAGGGGCCGTGTGTGTACTTGTGGGGACAGCTGGTCCCCACCACCACTGCAGAGAGACTGTTATCCCACTGCACAGGTGAGAAACAGAGGCCAACAGTCTGGCTTGATGGGACAGTAAGTGGGGAGGGGAATACAAACCCAGGTCCATTGCTGTCATCACCTCAGAGGGAGCACTGTTCTGCCCCTGCCACCTCTCACGCTGCCAGAGAGACCACCAGCTCCCCACCCCTCCAGCCAAGGGCCAGCCCAGTCCCCACCGAGGGATGGGAGGGGACCTGTAAAGGGGGCTGGCCGGGCACCCTGCAGGTCCCCCAAAAGCATTGCCTAGGCAGCCACCATGTGCCACCACAGCCGTACCTCCATATTATGGCAGGGCAAGCAAGCCAAGCTTCCAGAAGGTTCTCTGTCACTGCCTAAGGCTGCACAGCTAACAGGAGAGCCGGGATTCAGAACGAGACTGAGGACCCTGGCCTGGCACCTCTCGCCCCATCTCCACGAGCTGACGCGGCTCTGCCCAAGGAGCTTCCTGGCCAACAGCAGAGCTGGGCAAGTCCACCGGCTGTGCCAGCGCTGGCCCCTCTGCACGTGAGACTGTGGCAAGGTCACAGAACAATGGAGACCATGGCAGGAAGTTCTCTCCGTGACGCCTTGTTCATTTACCCGGCTTCTCCCTGACACAGCCTTGGGGAACATTCTGACCCCAATCCACTGGGAGCCGGCAGGTGGTGATGATGTTAACAGTGATGAAAGGTATATGCACGCACACACACAGGCACACACCAACACATACACGGGCACATGCCAACACACACAGGCACACGCTGACAGACACACACAGACACATGCCAACACAGACACATACAGGCACACGCCAACACACACACACAGGCACATGCCAACAGATACGCACAGACACACGCCAACACACACACACAGGCACATGCCAACAGACATGCACACACGCCAACACACACACAGGCACATGTCAATACACACAGGCACACACCAACACACACAGACATATGCCAACACACACACACAGGCACATGTCAATACACAGACACATGCCAACAGACACATACAGACACATGCCAACACACACAGACACTTGTCAATACATACAGGCACATGTCAACAGACACACAAGCACATGCAAACACACACACAGGCACATGTCAATACACACAGGCACATGCCAACAGACACAGGCACACGCCAACACACACAGACACACGCCAACACACACACAGGCACATGTCAGCACACACAGGCACATGGCAACACACAGAGGCACACATCAACACACATGTACAGGCATACACTAACACACACACAGGCACACACCAACACACACAGAGGCACACACCAACACACACACAGGCACATGCCAACACACGCACAGGCACACATCAATATATACACACAAGCACATGCTAACACACATGCACATGCCAATACGCACAGGCACACATCAACACACACAGGCACACACCAACACACAGGCACACAGGTACACATCCACACACAAGCACACACTAACACACAGGCACATGGACACCAACACACACACACACACAGGCACACGTCGGCACACATCAACACCCAGTGACACACACATTTGTTAAAACTAAAACACAGCCCTCCCCAGGCGCCCCTGCATGGAGCCCTGGCCCCTCCCTGTGCACAGCGGCTGAGGCCCAGGCTTCCCGAAAAGGCCACCGGGGCATTAAGAGCTGAAACCAGGTGGCTCAGAGCTGGGAAGTGGTGGGAGTGGGATTTGGTCATGCAGCCTTGGGCCCTGGCCGCTCCCCTTGACCTCCTTAGAGGTCCGCAGCTCCCGCACTGAACTGCCTGCGCCCAGAGCTGAGGAGGCCCCCAGCAGCCGTGCGGGTGGGGTGCGAGATGGAGGGTGTGGGTCTGATTCTGAGTGCTCGCACACAGACCTGAAGTGGTAAGGCGGAGGGCAGGGCGTGCGGTCCGAGGTGCTGACATTTCAAAGCGATGATGCAGGCTGATGGTGCCAGCTTCTCCAGCCCTCTCCCACTCAGAGGGGCTCAGGGGATGTGGCCACGCCCAGGACGCCTGCCAGGCTGGGGCCTTCCAAATCTCCCCTGCGTGGGCCTTTGTGCAGGACCCCCACAGCAGGCAGGGTTGGTGCCTGCCCCAGAGGGTGACCCAAGAGCCGGCCACCGAGGGCTCATCTGCACCCCAAAGCCTGGTCTTGGTCCTACCCCGAGAATCCCACACCTCTCTTGGGTCCAGGTCCATTCTGTCCCCTGCATGTCCCCACTCACAGCTCTGCAGAGTTGTCACCACGCTGGGTCTGAGCATGCGGCCCGGAGGACTCTCACTGCAAGACTCCACGCCCCTGGAGGGCAGGCCTGTCTGGGTCCCCGGGCTTCCTGTGGGTCCTGGAAACGCCTGTCCACTCACAGAACAGACTGCTGCCTGTGGACTCACAGCCGGACTCAGCCAGGCTCATAGCTGGGCCGACCTGACGGCCAGTGCTGAGATCTGAGGGCCTGGCCCGGACTCCTCACCCGTCCGCAGGCTTGGCCCGAGGCTCAGTGCATCTGCTGCAGGTTCTGGGAGCCCAGGTCACCAACGCTGCTCTCATGCTTCTCCCCGTCCTTCAGGCCAGGCAAGGACCCAGTGGGAAAACGAACATGGAGTGGATTCGTCTGCGAGCACCATGGTGGCGGGACAGGGAGGGTGGGAGCCCAAGGGCACTGCCAGGGGACCCCGGTTTAGCTTCTTGGTTTTGCAGCAGCAGAAACCGAGGCCCGAGAAGGTCAGGGGATGGACTGCTCAAGGTCACGCTGCTGAAGCTGGGATGAGAAAACAACCCAGCCCTTAAGCACCTCCGGCCATGGGTGTTGAGCCGTTTGCACGGTGGACTCTGGGAGGGGAGGTGATAGTCTCATTCTAGAGTTGACAGGCCGAGGCTTGCGGAGCTGAGTGTCTGCAGCTGGGCAGGCGGCCTGGTGGACCTGCACCGGGCTCTGCCCAGTGTTCTGTGCCCCTGCCCACCCTCCCCAGACCCAAGGTCTGTGGGAGACAGGACTGCGAGCCCATATTCCCTGCCTATCAGGCGGGACAGTGCTGTGATCCCCCCTCAGCAGGGTAAGGCCCAGAGATGAGCTGGGCTAAGGACAAGTCTCTCCTCAGCCCCTGCCCCCACCAGGGACCATGGACACGACTTGGCTCTGGCCTCCCTTCCAGCGCCCTGCTCTGATCTCGGTTGCCCATCAAACCCTGGACGCTCAGAGCTGAGAGGCCCCTTTTGAAGCTGACCAAGATGGGTCTAAGGTGAATACAAGAAAGCCCTGTTTACCTGCTGTGAGGAAGCTTGGGAGCCTGGTCCGCTGGGTGGAGAATGGAAATTAAATTCAAGGAGCATTTAGATACATTAGCACGCCTGGACAGCAGCCTCGATTTCATTCATGCTAGGGAGCTGGGTACAGTGCAAACCGCCTTCGCACGCACCCTCTTATTTCATCCTTAAGTCATTGCTCCGATGGGTCCCCCTATCCTATTAGACAGGCTGGAAGAGCGGGGTGCAGCCAGCTTCTGTGGCTCACCCCAGGTCACAGGACTAGGAAGCGGCAAAGCACAGGCTTGACCCCCGCTGCGTCCAATTCTGAGCACGAGCTCACCGCCACCGTGCACAGCCCTCTCCACCCCAGAAGCCTGTGTCCCGGGTTCCAGAGAATATCCAGGGAGCTGAGGATCTGGTTGCCAGGAGCTGGGATATCACACCACACCCCTGACCCTGAGCCTGGCATTGGGCTGCAGGCAGCCGGCCCCAGGATGCGAGGAGCCACCATCCCTTGTTTCCCCCTGGTCCCCTGGGGAGCTACAGACCCGGACGGAAACGCTGGCAGCTCCTGCCGCAGACTTTCTGCCCAGAGAAGGGAACCGCTGGGGTTGCAGGGAGGATGTGTCATAGGGAGCTGCCACCCAGCTGCTGAGTCCACAGCATTCACTGACTGCCCACTGTTTGCAAAACTGTCCCCAGGGCTAAGGTTCAGCCACAACCTGGCAACACGGTCCCTGGCCTTGCCGTTTCAGCCGGGGTGGCAGGAGCAAGTGGCTATGAACCAGGCGGGGGGTGCATTCACCTCCCATGGCTGCTGTGTGGAGAGGCCGAGACAGCCGGCTTTACCGTCCTCCAGAGTCTCCGCGGAAGCTTCCTTCCTGCCCCTTCCAGCTGCCGGAGGCCCCAGGCGGTCCTGCGTGAATGATCGCATCCCCAGGATGTCCGCCTCTGTCATCTTGGGCTCGTCTGCCCTGCATCTCTGTATGTGACCCGACGCGCAGCCTCAGCAGATGACGCCTGCAAGGGCCCTGCTTCCAAAGCGCGTGCGCTCTGAGGGTTCGTGGGGACTGCACTCCTGGAAGACCTTGCTCACCACGACACGTGCGTGCTCTGGGGCGGCTCGGAGCAGGCAGGGCCCAGGGACTCCAACGGGCTCCGGGCGCTGCTCTGGCCAGGCAGCCCTGAGCTGCAGCCTCAGTGAGGTGGGGTGAGCACCTGGCGGAGGGCGCGGGGCGCAAAGGCCCGAGGCACGAAGGCGCTGGGAGTTTTGAGCAGCGTGAAAGGGGCCAGGGTGGGGCTGGGGAAGCTGGGTGGGACTGAGCCCTGAGGGGCAGCGGGCACTGGGTCACGGGCCTCGTTGCTGGCACAGAGGAGGGACACTGGGCCACCCTCTGAGTGAGGAGGGCTGAAGCCAGGGGTGGGTCCTGCGGTTTCCGTGTGGAGGAAGACACGGCCGGCTCTTGTTTCAGCGTCAGGATCCCTCCGGCTGCCGTAGGGAGTTATTGGGAGTGTGCTGTGATGTTTTGAGGGAGAGGGCTGGGCCTGGGCGCGCTATCTGTGGTGAGACTCACGGCCTCGGCTCGCGCGGTCAGCAGGACCGTCAGATGACCAGCATTTCCCAGACCATCCTCCCCTGGGACGGCAGCCCACCGGTGCCTTCCCTCCTGCTCGGCACCCTGCTGAGCCTCAGCCTGGCCTCCCCTGACCAGACCCTGCAGCCTCATGGGGGGCTGCCTGGGCGCCCCCAGTCCACTGTGCCTGAGAACCGCCATCTCTCTGACCGGCCACCCACCCCAGGCTGGGCCTGGCTCTCTGCCCCCACCTCCCAGGCCTCCCCAATGGACCGGAACCAATAGGAGCCGTCTCACTCTGTGGGCTCTGGGGCGGTGCCTGGGGTCAGGCCCATGCAGTCGGGGGAGCAGCCGCCAGAGCGGTGAGGACGCGGTGGCCAGATGCTCACATCTCCCTGTGACGCAGACCTGCCCAGGAAGGGAGAAGAGAGGAGCGAAGACCCTTGGGGGTGTGCCTCGGAGTCTTCCATGCCACGTCCCCAGGGCTGCTACCAGCCGAGGGGAGAAGGGCTCGTTCCTATGGCAGGCTTGGCACCAAAGTGCCCACCATCCGCCCCTTTCGCCAGCTCCAGGAAGTTGGCCCCATGCCCGCTGTGGTTGTAGAGACAAGGACACAGGCCTGAGGGCTTCAGGAACCCACCTGGCAGCCCGGCGGCCCGGTGCTGAGCCATGGTGCCCGGTGTGCCCTGTGTGCCCGTCAGCGCCACACTCAGCCTCCACACAGGCAGCCCCTCCCTCTGCCCCCGCAGCGCCCTCCAAAAGGCCCTGCCTCTGTTATTGGTTTCATTAGTGAAATTCTCTCAGAGGAGTCACGAGGATGCTGTGGGAGTCTGTCACTCCTCTAGGTTGGCATGAAGCTTCTCTACTGTGACAAAATACACATTCCTCAAATTCACCGCTGCCACCATCTGAAAGAGTGCAGTCGGGGGCAGTGAGTCGTCCACAGCGGTGCGCACCCATCCCCTCACTGGTTCTGGAGTATTTTCATCACCCCAAAAAGAAACATATCCCGCTGGGCAGTCCCTCTCCATCCCCTTCCCCTAGCCCCTGACACCCACAGACACGCGTTCTGTCTGTGCCTGTTCCTGGGGTTCCCTAGAAATGGAATCCCGCCACGTGTGGCCTTTCGTGGCTGCACCACTGGCGGGTTCGTCGGTGTCGTGGAGAGCGTGAGCGTCTTTTTCTCCTCGAGGCGGAGGACCATCCCATCACACGCAGGACACATGGTGTTTATCCGTCCATCAGCCGGTGACCCAGTTTCAACACCCACCGCGGACATCAAATGAGACGCTGCTGTGAGCGTGGCCTCACTTGTCACTTCCCAGTGGAGACAAGAAGGGGGGAGAGGCCGGTGGGTGGTGGCAAAGCACGGCCCAGCCCCAAGCCCTTGGGCCCCACACAGCTCCTTGCACCCTGCCGGTGGGGGAGGCGCTTTGGCTGGGACCTGCTGCCTGCGGCCAGGGTGGGGATCCCCACGGAGGGCTGTCTGGACCTCAGATCCACAGCCCGGGGCAGCCACCATAGCATGGGGCTTGGTCAGCGGTGCTGCCGCGCCAGTGGCCCCTCTGCCCTTTCCTGGAGGACATGGGGACATCACAGGCCGCCTGGGGAGCCCAGAATGCTCTTGCTCCGAGGGTTCAGAACCTTTATGGGGCCTGCACTTTGATTTTCGTTTTCTCAGACAACAATCCAAAAAGACCAGGGCGGAACCACGTGAGGCCTGTGGGGCAGAGGAAGATCTCAGAAGCACCTGCATTGTATGGGTGGGGCGACGGAGGCCTGCGCAGCCTAGTGACCTGCCGGTGGGAGCCTGGGACTGGCGGTGGGAGGGGCAGCTGTCCAGTCTTTGGCTGTGCCACCAAGGGCCGGGTGTGTGCCGAGGTCAGGGACAGGCCACACTGCCTGTCACCTATCATCCCTCCTAAGCACCTGGAGTGACTGACCCCGCCCTTGAGCTGCCAGCCACCAGGAAACTGGCCCAGCAAGGTCACAGCACGTGTCCAGGGTCACACGTTCACGCTGGGGGAGCACGGCAGGTCGTCTTGCTGCTGTGACAGACCACACACACTTGGAGGCCTGGAACATGCGTTTATTCCCCCGCAGTTCTGGAAGTCAGGGTCCAAAATCACTCTCACTGCTCCACCAACATCGAGGTGTTGGTGCGGCCGGCTCCTTCCGGAAGATTCAGGGGAGAATCTGTTTCTCGCCCTTTCCAAACTCTAGAGGCATGTGTTCGGAGCTCAGGGTCCTCCACCTTCAGAGCTGGCAGCATACATCTCTGTGACCTGTGCTGCCATAATCAACATCTTCCGGCCAGGAGGGTCAGCGTTGAGGAGCTTGGTGAGGACACTGGGTGCCCTGGGTGGTCGGGAATCTTCTCCCATCTCAGGGTCCTGGACTTCCCTCTTTTGCCTTGTGAGTTTCCGGGATCAGGATCATGTTCTGCCAACCCCAGGGAGGCTGAGTGTGAATCCAGGCTGCTTGGTCTCCCCCGTTAATACAGGTCCCAGCCATCTTCTGGAGGGGAAACTGAGGCTCTGAGAGGGAGGACACCTGCCTGGTCACGTGCTGGTGAGTGGCCCAGCCTGGGCGTGAGCTGGTGGTGGGGCTGCCCTGCCCTCCCCAGCGGCTTCTGGCCGACGGCCCTGCGCCGGGATGCGGCGCTTGTGCTGGAGTCTGCATGGCTCGCGTTTGGGTCCCTGCATGGATGGTGCTGAGGGGAGGAAGGGCCCTGGGGCAGGAGGGCAGTGTCACAAGAGGCAGCTCACTGTGAAGCCTCTGGAGGTCAGCCTGGAGCGGCGGCTGCGGCTGCCTTGGGTTTCAACGTGGAGAGTGTTTGACCTTCGCTCACTAAAGCAGCTCTGTGATCGTACCATCAGCCTGCTGGGGTGGGCCATTCCAGAAGCCGGGGGAGCGTCTGTGTGCGGTGTGTGGTGTGGGTGCATGCAGTCTGTGTGCCACGCACGGTACACTGGGCCATCCCAGAAGCCGGGGCAGTGTCTGGGTGCAGTGTGGGCGCACGCAGTCTGTCTGCCATGCATGGTGCATGTGCTTGTGATGTGTATTGTGTGGCGTGTATCATGCATGCTTTGTGTGGTGTGTTGTATAGTATGTGGTGTTTAGTGTGCACTGTATGTGATGTGTATTGTATGTTGTGTGCATGTGCATGCGTACTTGTATGTGCAAGTGTGCACTGTGCATTGTGCACAGTACATATTTGTGTATAGTGTGTGGTGCATGTGAGGGTGGAATATGTGTATGTGGGGTGTAATGTGTGTAGGCTGTTCTTGTGCATTCGTGAATGGTGTGTATGCAGATTGTGCAGGGTGTGTGTGCACTTGTATGTTGTGTATATTGTGCCTGGTGTGTATGCCCTTGTGTGGTGGTGTGTATTCTGCAGGGTGTGTGCGCACTTGTGTGTTGGTGTGTGCGTGCTTGGCACTTGTGTGCAGTTTGAGGTGTGCGTGTGCACTTGTGTGTCGTATGTATTGTGCAGGGTGTGTGTGCACTTGTGTATGGTGTGTATTGTGCCTGGTGTGTGTGTGCTTCTGCATGGTATGTATTATGCATGGTGTGTGTGTGCACTTGTGTTGATGTGTACTGTGCAGGGTGTGTGTACTAGTGCGTGGTATTGTGCACAGTGTGTGCGCACTTGTGTGTGGTGTGTATTGTGAATGGTGTCTGTGTGCACTTTTGTTGGTGTGTATTGTGCAGGGTGTGTGTGTGCTTGTGTGTGGTGTGGATATTGTGCCTGGTATGTGTGCACTTGTGTTGGGGTATTGTGCCTGGTGTGTACACACTTATCTGTGGTGCCTGTTGTGTGTGCACTTGTGTGTGGTGTGTACTGTGCATGGTGTGTTTGGTGCCTGGTGTGTGTGCACTTATGTGTTTGCATGTATTTTCTCTGGTGTGTGTGCACTTGTGTGTGGTGTGTATTGTGCAGGATGTGTGTGTGCTTGTGTATGGTGTGTATTGTGCCTGTTGTGTGTACTAGTGTGTTGGTATATTGCGCATGGTGCGTGTGCACTTGTGTGTGGTGTGTATTGTGCCTAGTGTGCACTTGTGTGTGGTGTGTACTGTGCCAAGTGTGTGTGCATTGTGTGTGGTGTGTATTGTGCCTAGTGTATCTGCACTTGTGTGTGGTGTGTAATGTGCCTGGTGTGTACTTGTGTTAGTTTATAGTGTGCATGGTTTGTGTCCACTTGTGTGTTGTGCAGGGTGTGTGTGCGCACTTATATATGGTGTGTGTATTGTGCAGGGTGAATGTGCACTTGTGTGGCATGTATTGTGCAGGATATGTGTGCACTTGGGGTATGTATTGTGCTTGGTGTGTGTGCACTTTGTGTGGAGATATTGTGCCTGGTGTGTGTGCACTTGGGGTGTGTATTATGCCTGGTGTGCACTTGTGTGTGGTGTGTACTAGGTCTGGTGTGTGTGCACTTGTGTGTTGAGGTGTGTGTACTTGGGTGTGGTGTGTACTGTGCCGGGTGTGCGTGCGCTTGTGTGTTGGAGTGTGTGTACTTGTGTGTGGTGTGTACTGTGCTGGGTGTGTGCACTTGTGTTGGGGTGTGCACTATGTCTGGTGTGTGCAGTTGTGTGTTGGGGTGTACTTGTGTGTGTTGTGTACTGTGCCAGCTGTGTGTGCACTTGTGTTGGGGTGTGTACTATGTCTGGTGTGTGCACTTGTGCGTTGGGGTGTGTGTACTTGTGTGTGGTGTGCACTGTGCCGGGAGTGCATGCACTTGTGTGTTGGAGTGTGTGTACTTGTGTGTGGTGTATACTGTGCCAGGTATGTACTTGTGTTGGTGTATGTACTATTCCTGGTGTGTGCACTTGTGCGTTGGGGTGTGTGTGCTTGTGTGTGGTGTGCACTGTGCTGGGTGTGTACTTGTGTTGGTGTGTGTACTATGCCTGGTGTGTGCACTTGTGTGTTGGGATGTGTGTACTTGTGTATGGTGTGTGCTGTGCTGGGTGTATGTGCACTTGCATGGGTGTGTGGCGCTTATGTACTATGCCTGGTGTGTACACTTGTGTGTTGGGGTGTGTGTACTTGTGTCTGGTGTGCACTGTGCTGGATGTGTACTTGTGTTGGCGTGTGTACTATGCCTGGTGTGTGCACTTGTGTGTTGGGGTGTGTGTACTTGTGTGTGGTGTGCACTGTGCTGGGTGTGTACTTGTGTGTACTATGCCTGGTGTGTGCACTTGTGTGTTGGGGTGTGTGTACTTGTGTATGGTGTGTACTGTGCCAGGTGTGTGTGCACTTGCATGGGTGTGTGGTGCTTATGTACTATGCCTGGTGTGTGCACTTGTGTGTTGGGGTATGTGTACTTGTGTGTGGTGTGCACTGTGCTGGGTGTGTGTGCACTTGTGTGTTGGGGTGTGTGTACTTGTGTGTGGTGTGCACTGTGCTGGGTGTGTACTTGTATTGGTGTGTGTACTATTCCTGGTGTGTGCACTTATGTGTTGGGGTGTGTGTACTTGTGTGTGGTGTGCACTGTGCTGGGTGTGTGTGTACTTGGTGTGTGTACCATGCCTGGTGTGTGCACTTGTGTGTTGGGGTGTGTGTACTTGTGTGTGGTGTGTACTGTGCCGGGTGTGCGTGCACTTGCGTGGGTGTGTGGTGCTTATGTACATGTCACATGCACATGTGGGGTGTTCACCACGACGTGGAGGTCACTGGGCACAGCGGAGTCTTGCTGAACCCTCGCGGCTGTGAAGCCTCTGTCGCCTCTCACGGCCTCGGTTTCCCACTCTGTCCCGGGAGGCTGCACTGGCCTGGGTGTCTGGAACCGGGTGCTGGTGAGGCGGGGGTGAGTGACGGCTTCTTTTTCCAGGTTGCTGGAAGCCTCTCGCCTCCTGGCCAGAGCCATGCTGGCCTGCGGGGCTTTCCGAGTGAAGTGATGGAAATGGGTCAGAGAGGCTGCAGTCTGCCTGGGGCCCCACGCGGGACGCAGGGGCTGAGGGCTTGTATGATGCCCCCAGCTCAGGGCTGGCTCTGGAAGCCGTGGCAAACCCTACCCTCTCCTGGGAGAGCAGCTGTGTGCAAAACACGCACACACATACACACCCATGTGTGATGCCAAGGGCCTGTGGGGTCCTGGGTGACCATTCTTCCTGACAGCCCCAGGGTTCTCTGGAAGGGGATGACAGGTCTTCAACTCTTCACTTGGGGAGTTGTGGGCCCAGGGCAGTGGGGAAGCTGAGGCAGGCTCCCCAGATCCACCCCAGGACCCAGACTCCAGATGGCATCTCAAGAGGTCCCCAGA
Organism: Cacajao melanocephalus; assembly: GCA_963573385.1. Taxonomy (NCBI): domain Eukaryota; kingdom Metazoa; phylum Chordata; class Mammalia; order Primates; family Pitheciidae; genus Cacajao; species Cacajao melanocephalus. Next base: position 21,811 of record CAUYLG010009318.1, read on the forward strand.
TCTCTGGTAGGGGTATAGGCAGGGCCCAGGCTGGCCCTTGTCAGCACCGTCCCTCACCTGTTTGACCTGGTCCGTCAGGGCACAGCTGGCCCCCCACTCCCTGTCTAGCCCCTCCCAGTGTGGGCAGATCAGCAGGTCATCCGAGTCATGGGCTCAGAGTGGCAGAGCCTTGAGGCAGGTCCAATGGTGGGCCGAGAGGGATACACCCAAGTCCCAACCCTGGGGACCTGCAGGTGTGGCCTCATTTGGAGCCAGAGTCTTTGCAGGTGTGATGGAGATGGGGTCACACAGGAGTGGGGTGTCCCTGTAAGGACAGGGAGTCCCTGTAAGGACTGAATCAGGTGACTGGTGTCCCTGTAAGGACGGGGAGATGAGAGGCACATGCAGGGGAGACAGTGGCGTGAAGCCAGAGGCAGGGACAGCAGCAAGGCAGCCACCAGCCAGGGAGTGCCCGCAGCCACCAGGAACCGGAGGAGGCAGGAAGGCGGTTCTGAGTCACCTTGACTTTGCACCCCTAGCTCCAAAGCTTTGACAGAATGGCTGCTGCTGTCAGGGAAGCCCCACCTTCCTCAGGGATGCACACGGAGGGGGAGGGGCAGGTGGGCAGCTGAGAAGACTCAGGCTCTGCCCTCTGCTGGGAGCCACCCTGACTGGCTGGTTGCAACCCCCTGGGCCAGGACGACCATGCTCTGCCTGCCCAGGCTGCCACCGCGAGGAGGACGCAGGGGTGCAGGGTGGGCTGTTTGGGCCCCTGGGCTCCTGACACCTGGCGGAGCTCTCTGGGAAGGGTGCTGCCCCTGTCTGGTCTCAGACCCTCCTTCTCAGGGGTCGTGGGCACCCCTGCTCCACTGGCAGCCTCCACATGCCTCTCACTGGACTCTGCTGTCTTCCTGGGGGCCCAAACACCTCCAGTGGTCCCGAGAGGCTGGCGGGTGCCGGGCGTGGCCCAGGGCTTCAGACACCTTTGGGGTAAACTTGAGCCAAGGCTGGAAAGGCAAGGATGGGAGGCCCAGAGGTGGCCGTGAGGTGCAGGAGGCCGCCTCTGGTTCTTCAGCTGTGATTGGAGGGGACTGGCCCCCCTCCCCCACAGTTCTTAGCATCGGGGTGGATGTGGGCGATGGGCTTCCTGGGGCCCCATGACCAAGTACCACAGATGGGGTGGTTAAAACTGGAGTTTATTGCCTCGCAGTTCTGGAGGCTGGAAGTCCAGGGTCAAGGCATGGCGCGGCTGGCTTCCGCAGAGCTGGGAGGCAGGCTCCATTCTGGGCCTTTCTCCTGGGCTTGGTGATGCCGTCTTCCGCGGGTGTCTTCGTGTGACCTTCCCTCCGGTGTGCCCACAGCTCAGTGTAAATGTCACCTTTGAATAACGGTGCTAGTGACTGAGGACCCAGCCTAATGACCATGTCTGCTTTCCTCACCTGCAAAGCCCCTATTTGCAAAGAAGACCCCATGCGCAGGTGGGGGGTGGGACCCTGACATCTTTTGGGGGGTCGAATGTAACCAGAACATGGGGTCTCACTCGTCCAAAGGTTCAGGGGCGTCCGGCATTGCCTCTCGGGTGTGGGTCCCGCAGCTTGGTGGGAAGGAGTTAGTGAGGGCACCTTGCCCCTGTGGAACCAAAACCAACTCAGGAGAGACCACGCTGACGCCACCCAGTTCGGCCGTACGGTCTGTTCACACGTCGCCACGTTTCTGCCCTCTTCCTGTGGATTCATCTTACTTTTTCTTCCCAGGACCAGCCGGAATGACATTTCTTGCTGAATACCTCAGGGTGCCTCTCCTGGGAATGAGGGTGTTCTCCCCAGGGCGGCCACGCAGGCTGGTTTCCTCCCGGCCGCTGCTTCTTGGTCTGTGGTTTGGAAGAGAGTTTGAGGGCAGACGTGGCAGTGTGGACACAATGGGAGCCTGAAGTCCAGCAGTGGGCCGGGTCCAGGGCAGCTCACTGCCCGAGCAGCTCGGGACACACACATGGGGGCCCCATCTCCCCATTTCCTCTTAAAGGAAGAAGTAAGTCCAGCCTGGGCAACAGAGTGAAATCCTGTCATGAGAAAAATTTAAAAATTAGCTGAGCTTGGTGGCATGCACCTGTAGTCCCAGCTACTTGGGAGGCAGAGGCAGGAGGATTGCTTGAGCCCAGGAGGTTGAGGCTGCAGTGAGCCGAGATCACGTCACTGCACTGCAGCCTGGGCCACAGAGCGAGACCTTGTCTCTAAAAAAAAAAAAAAATAAAAGTAAGTAAAAGTAAGAGGAAGGGTCCTGCTGTCGGGTTTGCTCTGCAGCTTTGAGGTGGCCTGCAAGCTGCATGTGCAGGTCCAGGCCAGGGCTGGGAGGGAGGGAGGGGCTCTGGGCAGGCCGGCGTGGAGTTTCCCGGCGAGCCCTGCCAGGACCCAGGGTCTGTTTCGGTGATTAGTGGACAAGCGTCGCTGGTCCTCAGAGCACTCCCAGGGCCTCGTGGTCAGCAGAGGCTCTCCCGAAATGAGTGGGCCAGAGGCCACGCTTCTCCCTTGCCCGGCAGCCTGCACTGGCTGTCCCTGCATCCTGGAGGCCACTGGAGAAACGGGCCTGGGACAGAGCCAATAACTCCCATCCCTGGAGACATCTGTCGGGCACCCGCGGAGGAAGAGGAGGAATGGAATAAAAATTCTTTTGTAATGCTCTCGGCTGCTAAGTTCGGCACTTTACCAGAAATCTGAGTGGTGCGCTCACAGCCCGACCTGGTCCAGAGTCCCGCCTCTCATGCTCCTGCCCCGGCCAAGAATCATGGGAACAGATGGCACCATTTTCCTCTGGTCCTTCCAGGGTGATGCGGTGCCAGGACATTATAGTGATACTAGACGGGGGAGCAGGTTTAGATCCTTCTGGATGGAGCGCAGAGTTGCCGAAGCCCGCAGGTCACCTCTGGTAGCGTTAGTGGGTCCTGATGGGCGGGCGGGCTGGCACGCATTCTCCCCTATAAAAAGCTGCCTCTCGTAAAACCCTCCTTCTTGCAGGACGGGGGAGTTCCATCCACGTGAGGATAGCTGGAGCCCGTGCTCCAGTGAACGCAGGAAGGCGTTGGAATTTGGAAAGGGCCCTCTAGTCAGCCAGAGGCTCCTTCTGGGTTTGTGTGAAACGGGCCCTGTGGGGACCCCACAGGTCGAGGGATGGTGGGGACAGCTACCCAGGTGTGGGGGCTGCCATGTCAGCCTGCAGAAACCTCCTGTCTTGCAGAGGGCAGTGATGTGCCCGTGTCTCACGGTGAGTGACGGCAGAGGGGCCCTGGTGCAGGTCCCATGCTCCTGGTCTCACCCACCCAAATGTGTGTGTGTAACCATCACAGCTGTGCCGTCCAGTATGGAAGCCCTGGGCCGCAGGGAGCTGCTTAAATTTAAGTTGGTTAAAACAAGGAACAATGAAAAATCTGGTTCTTTGAGGCCACTACACAGGCCTCAGGTGCTCAGAAGCCCCGCGTGTGGAGGCGGCCGTGTTGCCAGCACAGGCACGGAAATGTCTCCTGGTCGCAAAGGTGCATGTGGATGGTGCCGTGCCAGGGTCTCCTCCTGCACTCAAGAGCGAGGCTGGACATGGACCATCAGCCTGGGCGCCTGAGAGGGGGCTCGCTGGACGATTCAGGCTCTGCTAGCAACGTGCCCTATGACCTCGGCATCCACTCCCCGCCCTAGGCTCCCGTCGCCTTTACAACAGGTGAGAAGGAGGTGACCGGTCTTTTCAGGCCCTTCTGGAACTTGCTGTAGAGCTCTCGGCTTCACCAGCCAAACCCCATGTCAGAGCCACTTCGGTGAGGGATGCACAGTTATCATCAGGGACGTCGGGGCCACACTCGCGACACCTGGACGGTTGCAGGAAGTCCCAGAGGCCGCGTGATGGGACCTGAGGTGCATGGCACGTGGGAACCCGGGCCCATGCAGTGGTATGGGGAGGAGGCTGGGGTTCTAGCCCGGCCTCACCTCTGGGACAGGGGGGCACACATCCATAGTGGCCCCTCCCAGGAACCCAGGCACTCTGGGGGATCTTCTGTCTGCATCCTGCATCCATCATGGCCTTATGCACAGCTGCTCCCCATGCTCCTTGCACAGCTGTGGTCAGAGGGGCAGAGAGGGCCTGGGCACTGCCTGAGGGTGCACAGCAGCACAGGCAGAGCCAAAACACAGCCGGCTGTCCCGGCCCCCGGTGCAATGTGCCCTTCACACTGATCCCACCCTTGCCAGAAGCTCACGGGGACCTTCACTCTCAGAGCACCTGCCTCAGGCCCTGAGCGCAGCACTGTGACCAAGCCCAGTCAACTCTTAATTTCAGAACAGTTTAAGATTTATGTAAAGTTTGCAAAGATAGCACGCAGAGTTTGTTCCACCCCTCACTCGGGTTCCCCTGCCGCTAACATCTCACATCATCGTGGACATCAGCAACGACTAGGGACAGCATTCAGTTGGTGTGAACCGAAGCCGCACTTTGTTCAGAACCCCGCCTCCTCTCCCACCGTGGCCTTTCTCAGCCCCAGGATTGCATCTGGGACCCTCACGTCTCCTTCGGCTCCTCTGGGCCATGACAAATGCTCAGACTCTCCTGGTTTTTGATGACCTTGACCGTGGTGAGGACAGCTCAGGTGTTTTGTAGTGTCTCCCTGTGGAGACTGTCTGCTGTTTTTCTCACGACTAGACTAGGGGTATGGGTTTTGGGGACAAACACCCCAGGAGTGGCGTGCCCATCTGTCATGTCTCATCAAGAGTCCACACCATCACAAGGACTCATCATGGTCAAGGTTGACGGTGACCGCCTGGCCGAGGTCGTGTTTGTTACCATCTCCACCATGCAGTCACTCTTTTTCCATCCCCCCACATTGCTACGGTTTAAATATTTGTCCCCTGCAAAACGCATGTTGAAACGCAATCGCTAATGTGGCAATATCGAGAGGTGGGGCCTTTAAGAGGTGATTAGAGGGCTCTGCACTCATGAATGGATTAACCTGTTCATGGATTCAGGAGTTATCACAGGAGTGGGACTGGTGACTTCATGAGAAGGAGAAGAGAGACCTGCGGCAGCAGGCTCAGCCCCCTCTCCATGGATGCCCTGTGCTGCCTCGGACGCTGCAGCGTCCCCACCAGCAAGAGGCCTTCAGCACAGGCAGCCGCTCCACCTTGGACTTCCCAGCCTCCAGAAGCATGAGAACATAAACTTCTTTCCTTTATAAATTACCCAGGCTCAGGGATTCAGCTGCAGCAGCAGCAGAAATACACTAAGACACAAACTCTGCTCTTCAGAAGAAGTCACAGAGGGCAGGCTGCATGCGAGTGGGGGGCTCTGAGCCCCTTCCAGAGCTGGCGTCTATGTAGGTTGTTTGGGAGGCATGTGTCCCTTATTCCCCATGTATTTATTCCTCCATTCAATACTTTATATTACTGTGGGCTTGCGGATGTTTATTCTGTACTTGGGGTTTTAACCCTGTGCAACCCCATACCATGATATTTGCTTAGTAACTGGACGCCCTCTCAGCTCTGGCCCTGAGCTCTGGACAGAGGTCCAGGGGAGCAAGTGTGGGGGGGCTTGCTCAGGGTGGGTGACCCAGGAGCACAGGGGTGTGAATCGGACGCCTGTGCTCCCCAGTCCCCATGCGCCATGCACCCAATGCTTTGCCTGTGGACTGTGAGGAGCTCAGAGAGCAGCTGCCCACGGAGCTCGTCCGGTGGCTGTGAAGGACTAGACCCCAGCATTGCTTCCTCTGTGCCCCTCTGGGTGAGGGACGGCTACCTCCTGCCAGGACCCACCACCCAAACACGTGTGATGTCCTGTAACTGGGTCCCACCAAGGGCTAGGCGGGCATCGCCCATGCTGCCATCAGAGGCTGCTGGAGTGCTCCACTGATGCACGTCCTCCTGCCTGGCCCAACACAGAACAGACACCACCTTGAAAAGAGGCAGGCCCACTTCCTGCTGGCCCAGCCTCAGTGCCCCCATGAGTCCCTAAGTGACAGGGAAAAAGCTCACTGCTCAGAGCTGCCTTTGCATGGCGGGCCCTGCTGGGCGGTCCAAGAGGCTGAGTAGAGGTTGCAGGGGCTGTAGGGCCATAGGGAGTGGAGCCATGATGTGCCACCTGAGTTCAGGGCTGTGGGTCCCCACAGTGCATCAGGACAGAAGCAGCTTTCTCTCACTGTCCTCTGATCCACAGTGACTGCTGGAGCAGGGAGTTAAGGAGGATTCTGAGGCCCCGTCCAGGTTTGGTCGTGAGCCGGGCACAGGGAACTGGGCTGCTGGGAGGGGACATTTGGTCTCCCCGACGAGATCGTCTTGAGGCTCCAGAAACCTGAGAGACGCAGGCAGGACGGGAGGCAGAGACTCGAGTCCCAGCCTGGACTCCCACGCTGAGCTCCCTGGTCACTTTCAGAAAAATCTCTCTGGTCACCTTCCTGGCAGTGACAAGGTGGAGACTGAGCCCAGACCTGCGAGGAGCTGGAGGGGAGCTGAGGGGAGGGCTGGAGACCCCTGTCCCGGTGCCTCCTCAGCCCCCGCCCGGCCTGTCCCACCGGCTTTCTTCATCCCCAGCCAGTGCCGTCCTGTCCCCTCGTCACCTGTTGCTGCCCGCCACATCCGGGCCCTCTTGGCCGGGGCCGCTACCTGCCATGATGCCTAAAGCCTTGAGTCTGCTTCCCCAGGTGGGCACCCGGGCACCTCGAAGTCTGAACATCAACGCTGGCCGCCCCGACACCCACACGGCTGCTTCTCTTGGCCTCCCCTGGTGGCCAGTACCCTCGGTGGCACTCTCACCCTGGCCCCATCATGATCTTGGTCCCCAAGTCCTTCAGGCTCACCTAGTCACCTGCCCAGCCCCCACTAGGCATGGCAGCCCCCAGCCATCCTCCCCTGCACACCCTCCCCGGCTCACCTGAACCCCATCCCCAGTGTGCGGACACTGCACCTCCCACCTCAGGGAGTGTGCATCCATACCCCACAGATGGCAAAACCGAGATACCCAGTCCCCCTGCAGGTGTGCAGGGCCAGGCCCACTGCACCCCAGCCCCATTCTGGCCCCATCCCAGCCTCATCCTGGCCATGAGCCATGCGGGAGTTAGGATGTCTTGGAACCCAGGTCCATTTTCTGGGGCAGGGCTCGAGAGTTGATGAGAAAGGAAAGTGCGATTACGTCAGAGCCGGGGAGGATGGCTAGATCTGGGAAACCCGGAGGGCGGCCCAGAACCAGCCCCCAGGTGAGAGACCACAACAGCGGCTCACCCTGCCACCCACTGCCCAGCATGTCCCAGCAGGGGAAACTGAGTCCCAGCAGCCACCAGGAGCAAGATTCCAAATGCATCTTCCCAGCAAGAGGCCCCAGCCCACGAGCCTCCTGAGCCCTGGAGGAGGATGGACTGAGGGGCTGGCCCCGCATAGCCCCCAGCGGTCAGGGCACGAGGCGGGCACTAGACAGGGACAGTGCAAGGTCTGGTATTGCCCGGCCTGTGAGCTAAGAAGGGCTTCCGCATGTTTACAGGATGGTATAAAATATGTATAGATGTGACAGAGACCACGTGTGGCCCTCAGAGCCTGAGGGATTTACTACGGACCTTCACGGGAGACGTCTGAACCTCCGGGGTAGAGGAGAGGATGAGGCGCCCAGGCATCTGGGGAGGGGACAGGAGCCCTGTGTGGGCTGACAGCCAGACACCAGCTGGACCACTTCGCCCAGGCCTGGGGCTCTCTCAGCCGGGTCCTCACTACCCCAGCCCCGAGGGCTGTCCACAGGGCCGTCCTTCTCACTAGACCCTGGGGCTCTCCGGCAGGTCCCCATCCCAAGTCCTCTCACGGTCCCTCAGGGCGGCTCTGCCTGACGCCTCTGCCTGCAGACTCCTCTCTGCACATCACCCTCCCTCCTGGCTCTGCCCCACCCTCCCCTCTGCCAGATTCCAGCCCAGGCTGGCACATGCTGTCCCTGCGGGGCTCCTCCCCGCATTTCCGCCTCCTCTGTGCTCCCTCTGGGTCTCAGCTTCTTCACATGCTCTGTGGGGCTGGGCTCCGACCTCCCCAGGAGACTGTCTGGCTCCAAAGCCCAGCACTCCCCAGTCCTATGAAAGCTTATAGAACTTCTCGTGGGCCTGACCCATGACACCTGGCCCGTGATGTCTGGCCTATGCCACCTACTACGTTATACCTGGCGCTTTATACCCGGCCTGTGACGCCTGATTTGGGACACCAGGCCCATGTTACCTGGCCCATGACACCTGTTCCTGTCTCCTGGCCCTCGACACCTGGCCCACAACGACACCTGGCTTGATGCATGTGGCTCACTCCTACCTATGAGGTGGTCTCTGCCTGAACAGCAGGCGCCTGCTCTGCACGCCAGTTCCCCCAGCTGTGTGGCGCTGCCGTGGCCTGGACTGCCGTGCAGGGGAGGCGCCTCTGTGCCGCTCAGCCATGTGTGCTGCAGTAGGAGGAGGGGTGGCGAGGGTGCTGTTTGCTCACTGACTCACTTTACAGAGTGGACTGGCGCCCATGGCTCGGATCTGGCACTGCTCCTGCTTAAAAATATGGTACCTGTCCCCTGCATGCTCAGAAGACAACTGAGGTTTCTGTCTTAGTAAGGAGGCCCACCCACTGGCTCCTCTCTGCACGGGTGGCCTCGTCCCCCACACCTGCGCCACCCTGTCAAGCACCTGGTCTTGGCCATGGTCAGCCTCCCTGCCACCCCGTCCCCCTGCCAGCCTGTCTCCCTACCCCCCGTCCCCCTGCCAGCCTGTCCCTCCATCCACTGCCACCCTGTCTCCCTGTCCCTCTGCTACCCTGCCCTCCCTGGTGCCCAGCTCTCACCCCAGTGGCCCTGCTGGTGCTACGAGTGCCCCTGTGCGACTTCTCTGCTCAGGTGGGCATGGCCCTCTCTGAGACACAGCAGCCCAGCCGCACCGTGCAGTGAACACACACTATCACATGCAGTGTAGGTTCTCTGGGGCTTCTAGAACAAAATGCCACAAACTGGGGAGCTTCAAAAAGAAACAAATGCTCTCTCAGGATAGAAGCCTGGGACCAAGGCGTCGCAGGGCCATGCTGCTCCTCAGGCTGGAGGAGCGTCCCCACTGCCCCTCCCTGCTTCTGGGGTCTGCTGGCTTCCTTGATGCTCTTGGCCTGTGGCCTCTGCCTGCATCGTCACAGCCTCCGTCTCTGCTGTGGCCCAGCCCTTCCTCTGTGTGTCTGCCCACTTCCTCCCTCTGATAAGAACACCAGCACGATCACATCTTAACTAACTGCACCTGTAAAGACCCTGTCTGTAAATCAGGCCATGTTCACAGGCTGTGCGTGGACATGGGTTTGGGGGCACCGTTCACCCAGCAGAGGCCTCTGGCCTCCATGTTTCTTCCTTGGTGACAGCACAGATGGCCTGGGGCTCTGTGGTTTCCAGCAGACAGTTGCTATAGACAGCCCAGTACCTGTGCAAGGCAAACACACCCTGGGGGCGTGGAGCCTCAGTGCATTACCTGAGGCTGCCTGTCCTCATCAAGTGGGCCAAGGCATAGTGCGAGGAGCCTGGAGAGTCAGGAGCCGGGGGGGGCCCCCAGGTGCAGGCTTCTCTTCTGCTGGGGCAGACAGCTAATCAAGCACAGAGCACTTTCCCGCAGCCTGAACCCAGCTCAGGACCACCCCCAGCACAGCAAGTACAGGCACCAGCCCCCCACCCACGGGACTCCCACCTTCTGGGAGGCAGAGGGTCTCTCCCCAGGTGACCGGAGGCACGGGGGGATGCATGGAGCACTGAGAGGAAGTTTGTGGCCCATGTGATGTCTTGGGGCACTGTGAGAAAGCAGAGTTAGGAAGTGCAGGTCAGAAAGAAACTCGCTTTTCATAGCTGTGTCACCGAAAGCACAGCAACCAGATGAAAATCAGAGAAAGTGGATCCTCATCAAGCAAAAAACACTTGTGCTTCAAAGGACATCACTGAGGAAGCGAAAGGCAGCTCACAAAATGAGAGAAAATATTTGTGAACCGTCCATCTGAGAAGGGTCCGGTGTCCAGCACATGCGCAGAGCACGACGACTCAAGGGCAAGAAGCCAGCAACCCCATTTATTAAAGCAGAGGCAGTGTATGTGCGTGGGCTCCTCTAAAGCACAAGGAGAGACGCCTGACACCCTCAGCTACCAGGGGAATGCGGGTCATGGCCACGCGAGCTGCCTCTGACACCCGTGGGGTGGCTGGAACCAGAGATGCACAGTGACGCTTGCTGCTGAGGATGCAGACCAGAGTCCTCCGGCTTTGCAAACGGGGACGCAAAACGAGGAGCAGCCTGGCTCTTCCTCAAAAAGACAGACGGAGAGTGACCCTGGGACCTCGCACTGGGACCTCGCACCATGAGGTATAAACTCAGCAGAATCTAACACACTGCCGCGCAAACGCTTGGGTGCTGTATCAGTCTGTTCTCACACTGCTGATAAAGACTTACCCGAGACTGGTAATCTGTAAAGGAGAGAGGCTTAACAGACTCACAGTTCCATAGGCCGGGGAGCCTCACAATCGCAGTACAAGAGCAGAAGACGTCTTACACGGCGGGAGGCAAGAGAGAGCGGCAGGGAACTCCCCTATAAAAACATCGGATCTCGCGAGACCTACTATCGTGAGAACAGCATGGGAAAGGCCCGCCCCCATGAGTCAATTACCTCCTACTGGGTCCTTCCCATGACATGTGGGAATTGTGGAACCCACCATTTAAGATGACATTTGGTTGGGGACACAGACAAACCATATCGGGTGTGAACATTCATAGCGGCACCACTCACCATAGCCCCCAAATGGAAACTGCCCTAACGCTCATCATTTGGTGAATGGTTAAACCAAATGCAGTGCATTCACACACTGGAATACTTTTTAGCCACAAGAGCAGTGAAGCAGTAACACATGCAGTGATGCAGATGAACCTTGAAAACATCAGGCCGAGTGGACAAAGCCAGACATGAAGGGGCAAACACAGCATGATTCTGCTCATGTGAAATGCCCAGAAAGGCAGAGACAGTAGACTAGAGGTTGCCGGGGGCTGGGGGAACTGCAGGGAGTGACCTTCAGTGGGTATGGGCTTTGTTTTGGGCATGTGACCTGTTCTGGAATGAGAAAGTGGTGATGGTTGCATAACTCTGTGAATAAACGAAAAGCCACCAAATTGCACATGTGAAGGTTGAATATGTGTGGTATTGGTGCATCAGTGCCTCATGTGAAGAAGGAAGGTATGTGGTATTGGCATGTTAGTATCTCACGTGAAGGATGAATGTGCGTGGTACTGCTGCGTCAGTGTCTCATGTGAAGGATGAATGAGTGTATTGGTGCTTCAGTGTCTCACGTGAAGGACAAATGTGCATGGTATTGCTGCGTCAGTGTCTCATGTGAAGGATGAATGTGCGTGGTATTGCTGCGTCAGTGTCTCACGTGAAGGAGGAATGCGTGTGGTATTGCTGCGTCAGTGTCTCACGTGAAGGATGAATGTGCGTGGTATTGCTGCGTCAGTGTCTCACGTGAAGGATGAATGTGCGTGGTATTGGTGCATCAGTGTCTCACGTGAAGGATGAATGTGCGTGGTATTGCTGTGTCAGTGTCTCATGTGAAGGAGGAATGTGTGTGGTATTGCTGCGTCAGTGTCTCACGTGAAGGATGAATGTGCGTGGTATTGCTGTGTCAGTGTCTCACGTGAAGGATGAATGTGCGTGGTATTGGTGCGTCAGTGTCTCACGTGAAGGATGAATGTGCGTGGTATTGCTGCGTCAGTGTCTCATGTGAAGGAGGAATGTGTGTGGTATTGCTGTGTCAGTGTCTCACGTGGAGGAATGTGTGTGGTATTGTTGCGTCAGTGTCTCACATGAAGGATATGTGAAGTATTGCTCCGTCAATGCCTTGATGCAAGTTTCTATCATTCATTCGGTGCTTATCAAGCCCCTCGTGTCTCCTCCCATAAGGAGGCAGAGCTAATTCATAGCAGAGCCTCACAATTCTGGGGATTGATGGTAAAAAAACAACAACAACCAAAGCAAATGGCAGGTTCGCGGGGCAGCCTGAGAGGGGCCCGCCAGGCAGCCTGGGAGGAGCCCGAGGGGTGGCCTGGGAGGGGCTCTCTGTAGTCTGTGTAAGAGGCTCTGCAGGATCAGCATCTATCTGAAATGCTATAGGGAGGCAGAGCTAATCTCCTCCCGGGCGTCTGCCTAGACTCAGCCATGCCTGACCAGTGATATGTCGCCAATGTGAGGCCCTGTGGCTGGGTCATCAGAGACCCCTCTGGACACTCACTTTGGGAGCCCTGAGGGGCTGTGGAAGGGCCTGGCCACCCTGAGATCCCATGCTAGAGTGGCCCTGTGTGGACGTTCCAGCTGTCTTGCCATAGTGCTGGCTGCAGGAGTAAGGCCACCTTGGAAGTTTTGATCAGCCCGACTGCCCAGAGCACCCTGGAGTGGTTCTCATCGACACCACGTGGAGCTGAAGCGCAGCCAGCCCTGCCTGCCTTCCTGACGCGAATCCAGAGATGTACTAACCAGGGGTTAAGCGCTGAGTTTTGGGGTGGTAGAGAGCCTGGGCTGCATCTGACCCCACAGTTAAGCTCTGAGTTTTGGGGTGGTGGAGAGCCTTGCCTGCATCTGCATCTGATCCCACAGTTAAGCTCTGAGTTTTGAGGTGGTGGAGAGCCTGGGCTCATTTCCTGGCAAACCTAGCAGTTTAAAGCAACAGACACTCATCCTCTCACAGTGCCAGAGACTGTGAGTCCCGGATCAAGCATGCGTAGGCCTGTGCTCCCTCCGAAGGCTCTGGGTCCTCCCTGCCTCTTCCCGGGCCTGGCAGCTGCATCGCTCCCCTCTCCGTCTCCATCACGCACATGTCCTCCCATCAGCACCTTCCCATCTCAGCCTCTGTTTTCCTTGTAAGCTTGCTGGTCATGGGATCTAGGCCCCATCCTGGTCCAGGACAACCTCACCTTAACATCTTTACTGCAGTGACATCTGCCAACGCCCTTATTCCAAATAAGGTCACAGTCACTGGGTCCAGGTGAACATGAATTGGTCCCAGTTCCACCTTCTACACCTTCCGGGACAGAGGGATCACTCCCGGCTCTGTGGCACGTGCATGCCCTGGGTCAAACAGGTTGAGCATCCCTAACCCCAAATGCCCCAGAAGCCAAAAGCTCTGACACGACGCTCTTGGGAAATGCTCCCTGGAGCATGTCTGATTTCAGACACTGGGTCAGGGATGCTGAGCTGGTCAGGGTAAGGCAAACATTCCAAAATACGAAAAAAATCAGAACCCCAAAACACTTCCGGTCCCAAGCATTTCAGATAAGAGACGCTGATCCTGCAGAGCCTCTCACACGGACTGCAGAGAGCCCCTCCCAGGCCACCCCGCGGGCCCCTCCCAGGCCGCCCTGCGAACCTGCCATTCGCTTTGGTTGTTGTTGTTTTTTTACCATCAATCCCCAGAAATTTTTCCAGAGGGGCGTTCACCGGAAGCTTAGTCCAGCTTAGTTCAGCGTCTCAGCAAACCTGAAAAGTACCTCAACTCTCTGGTCTCTCAGGAAAGGGGGTGACATTTGTAACACAGAGCAAGACTGCCTTAGCTTTGCACTTGCCTCTCTTGGGCATGCACACAGACACACAGACACACACGTGCACGCACACACACATATGCTCAGACACAAATGGAGCAGACACACACAGACATATGCACACACACATGCACAGACACACACACGCACAATGCAACTTCCCCCTTGTCCCCCGAGCCGCCCAGTTGTCTCTCTCTCTTGAGCGTTTGAAGGGCTCTGGTTCTTGGTGTGTTCTCTTTCTCCCCCGGGATATTTACTAATCGGCCCCACCATGCAGCCCGCATCTGTGGCAAGAATAGAAAACCTCCCCCTGCAGGTGGTCCCGGCCACACATGCCAAGACCTCTGTGCTTCTGCCTTCATGCCCCATCTTTGCATCTTCGCTGGAAGGAAATGTCCCCAAGTTGTAACTGTCGCTGAGAGCCACCCATGGGCCCCTCTTCCATGACTCAGCAAGTCTGGAGCCTTCTCTCCCCCGGCCATGCCTGCCGGCTCGGAGACCGCACCTGGTCTCCCTCCGGGTGGGTGGAGACTCTTGGGAAACACGGAGCAGGGGACTCGTGGGTGGACTGTGGACCTCGCTTTGCCCACAGAGGCTGCAGCATGGGCAGTGGGTGAATGATCCCAGCGGGCTCCTCCCTCCATGGTTTATCACCAAATCAGCAATGGCCAGCAGTACAGGGACCCACAGGTCGCGTCCTGGTGCCGGAATGCACCTCTGGGTGTTGCAAAGGCTGGGCAGGGATGTGGCTGCTGAGAGCACAGCTCAGTGGCTCTGACGGGGGCAGGTAGGTCATGGGCTGGGAGGCAGCATGCCTGGGTCTCTGGTGCCCAGGCTCAAGGGGTAACCCGGGCCCTTGGTCTTCTCATCTGTCAAACAGTGAAGGCTGGCTGCAGACTGCCTGTGCAGAGCCTTGTGGGAAGGGTTTGCAGGCTCTGAGAGCTGGCCTGGGCAGCAGTGCTGGGGGGCCCTTGTCCTGTTCCCAGCAGCCCCCCTTCCACCATCCTGCCCATCTCAACCCACGGGTTCTGGGGCCCCTCAGGGGAGGCCTTCTTTGTTGATTTGATGGGCCTTCCCTCTCCCTGCCACATGTGGTGTACGCCAGGTGGCTGCCTGCCAGAGGTGCACAGAAAGGTTTATTATTCTGGAATGCCCCAAACCTGCAAGTCAGATCCAGAGCCGAATTAGAACCCAGCATCCAGGCATGCTGCAAGGATGCTGCCCGAGGCCAGTGTCAGCGGCAAGGCTGCGCCCAAGCGTGGCAGTGCCCAGACTGCTGGGAGAGCTGGCACAGAGGGGGCAGGGCACATGGTGACGGCACATCATGGGTTCCCACGGGTGCTTCCAGGCCTCAGGCACCCGCGCCAGCTCCCCACACAGACGGTGTCATCCTTCTGCAATAAGCCACAGGATTCTTGGATGCCGCACTGAAACCCAACCCGCTTCATACCCAATGGGGTAGCGCACTTGGAATGCCAAGTTCCTGTGAGTCATTTTCCATCCTCCGTCTGTCAAAAAATGCAACTTTGTTTATTTCTGAAAGATTCCTTCGGTGGCTTTACTGATGTCAACTAAATACCAAGGAGGGGGAGGTGAGAGACTCCCGTCCCATCACGCCTGTCCCCAGGGCTGTGAGGAAAGCCATTGGCTGCAAAGCGCCATGCCAAGGGAGAGGGCCAGATCGAGTTCTGCTCTCAGCACAGTGGCCTGGGGCAAGTCGCCACCACGCTGGGTCTTTGTAGTCCTATGAGTGGAGAGGCGACTGCTCCTAAAGCCTGCACCTTGAGCTTCCGGGACTCATGGGTGTCGCCACAGAGGGAGAGATGAAGAACGATAATGATGGTGGTGCTGGTGGTGATGAGGATGGTGGTGGTGCTTACAATAGTGATGGTGATGGTGATGACAGTGGTGATGATGGTGATGCTGATAACAATGGCCATGGTGGTGGTGATGACAATGATGGTGAGGATGGTGGTGATGAGGATGGTGTCTATGATAATAATGTGATGGCAGTGATGATGATGGTAATGATGGTGATGGTAGTGATGATGGTGATGATGGTGGTGGTGAGGAGGATAGTGGTGATATTTATGGTAACAATGGTGATAATGATGGTGATGGTGATGGTGGTGATAATGATGGAGACGGTGGTGATGATGATGGTGATGCTGATGACAATGTCGATGATGGTGGTGATGGTGGTGGTGATGTTGATGATGATGGTGGTGATGATGGTGGTGGTGATGGTGGTGGTGGTGATGAGGATGATGAGGATGGTGGTGCTGGTGGTGCTGGTGGTGATGGTGATGATGATGGTGATGGTGGTGGTGATGATGGTAGTGATGGTGCTGATGAGGATGGTGGTGATGGTGATGATGGTTATGATGGTGGTGGTGATGGTGGTGATGAGGATGGTGGTGGTGGTGATGGTGATGATGGTGATGGTGGTGATGATGGTGGTGGTGGTGGTGGTGATGACTATGATTACGTGGTGGTGGTGGTGACAATGGCAATGATGATGGTGATGATGATGGTGGTGATGGTGGTGGTGGTGGTGATGACCATGATAATGGTGATGGCAGTGGTGACAATGGCAATGATGATGGTGATGATGATGATGGTGATGGTGGTGGTGGTGATGACCATGATAATGGTGATGGTGGTGGTGACAATGGCAATGATGATGATGGTGATGATGGTGGTGTTGGCGGTGATGGTGATGATGGTGGTGATGAGGAGGAATGGTGGTGATATTTATGGTAACAATGGTGATGATGGCGATGGTGGTGGTGGTGGTGGTGATGGTGGTGATAGTGATGGAGACGGTGGTGATGGTGGTGATGGTGGTGATGCTGATGACCATGTCGATGATGGTGATGATGGTGGTGGTGGTGGTGATGAGGATGGTGGTAAGGATGGTGGTGGTGGTGGTGGCAGTGATGACTATGATAACGTGATGGTGGTGGTGACAATGGCAATGATGATGGTGATGATGATGGTGGTGATGGTGATGGTGCTGATGATGGTGATGATGATGATGGTGATGCCGCAGCTGCCAAGTGTTTAGTGAGCAATTGCTGGCTGCCAGGTACTTCTGCAGACATGCTCTCAGTCTGAACAACCCATGTGCTACATTGGGAATTTGTCTCTTTTTTTGTGGATGAGGCTCAGAGGACTGAAGGGGGAAGCCCACGGTCTCAGAGTAGTAGACAGGGAGCATGAGGCTGCAGCCGGCCTGACTGTCACTTAGCGTGCAGCCTCTGCAGGAGCGATCCTGGGAGGCCCAGAGAAAAGACTTCTCCTTTCCCTGGGGACATGAGTCTCTCACCTCCTGTGCTAACTGAGGCAGCAGTGTGCGCCATGCCTCTGCCTCTAGAAGCAGCAAGCCAGACACAAGCTTCCTTCTTAGTCCCACTGTTCACGAAGGGGAAGCCATGGTCTGGGCCAGCGAGAACCAACGACATGCAAGGAAAACCACACCACATCACTGTTTGCTAACGTTGCTCAAGCATGGCAACCACTGGGAATACACGTGCTCAGGACGGTGTGGAGGAGCAGGCCCACTCCACTCCGGGTAGGAGCCTGAATGGGCATGACTTTTCAGAGGGCGTGGCCACGGCACCAATGCCCTACACGTCGTCACGGTCATCTGGGGCCCCACTTCCGGGGCCCCACTTCTGGGGCTGCATCCTACAATGCACACAGCAGAAGTGCCAGGAATGGCCTTCGCATGCACACACACGCACACACGCACACACGTGCACACACACGCGACACAACGCTCGCAGACCGTGTGCATGTGCAGTGGCGGGAAAGAGCCACCACGCAAGTGCCCTTTACCGAGGGGTGGTGACAACACCAGTGCATGTCCCTAAATGAGAAATGCTCCCACCTGACAGCCAGCAGGCCAAGTCTAACGCTGACCTCTCTCTGTCTCTGAGGATTTGTCTATGCCGGACGTTTTGTGTGGATAGAGTCAAGGCATACACGACCTTCTGTGACTGGCTGCGTCCACTCTGCATGTGCCCAGGCACCCTGCACCCAGCGTGCACCAGACTGCGCTCCTTTGGGCACCTGGATGACGCCTCGCCGTGGGCGTCTGTGGTGCTTGTCCCTCCCTCAGCGGTTGGCCTGAGGGCTGAGGCTGTCTCTGCACTGGTGGGCGAGGCCTTGTGAAGGCGTCTGCATCTCGGGAAAAGGTTTCAGCTTGTCCTCGCCTTGGTTTGCTGCACCCCACCCCACATTTTCAGCGCAAAAGTTGTCAAAACTTTTCCCTTGACCCCTACCCACTGTCCGCCTTGAACAGCAGACAGGCTAATACTTTCAATGAGGATGAATTCCCAGCCAGTGGGACCAGCTTCCTAGTCTCTTGGGGACTGAAGTGCCCCAGGATGCGGGCCCTCGGGGCGGAAGTGGCCGGTGGAGGTGCTAGCCCTCGCCTCTGAGAAGGGAGCCCCCTGGGAAACCTGGGGAGGCCCCACCTGCATCCCATCCTCATGCTTCTGACTCAGGCCCTCAGAAGGCTGGGGGAGGCAGCCCTCAGCCCCGGCTTGGCTTTGGCATGGGGTGAGGTCGCCGGAGAGGGCTTCTGCCAGGCAGCCGGGTGCGGCTTGCGGGAGGAGCTAAATCATGTCTCGCACACCCTCCCTTGTCGGCCAGCTGTGCCCTCATCTATCTGGATCAATACTACCCCAGGCCTTCCTTCCGACGGAGCTGCTCCGTGTTCTCAGATGAGGAATCAACAAACCCACCGGCTGGGGCCCCTCCCCAAAGCCCCTTCGTCACCTGTGAGTCACGGACAGCAGCGGCCGCGTCACTCCCCAGCCCCTGAGCCCTCCGTGGTTCCCTGTTGTAGACAGTGTCACCGTGCGGACCCCGGATGCCACTGCCACAGCTTCTGGTCAGCACGCCACGGGTGGGACACAGGAACGTGCACTTTTATAAAAACTGCAGGAAAGCTGGAGGCAGGTGGCCTCTGGGTTTTCTGCGAAGCACTCCAGCTGCGGGGGAACGTCGGGGCCCCGTCGTGGTGAGCATTTAGGGCCTAACCCTCCCTGCTGGTTTGCTCCGATTCTTTTCCCTCCTGGGTCTTCTCCACTTCCTCCTCGGCCTTCTCTGTTGTGGCCAAACTGTGTCTCCCACACCCTCCTGCCCCTGCTGTTTTCCCCGGACACTTGCCCTGCCCTCTGGTTCCCGTGTGGTGCTCACTCTGCCGGAAGCAGTCCTCCCTCGACTGAGCACCCCCATTGCTTATGCCTCGCCCTCCCCCTCTGCACTCAGCCACGTGTGCACACCCCAGTCCCCCTGACCTGAACCGCCGAGGGTTGTATCCAATTTCTTCTGGTTTTCCCCACCCGGTGCCTGATGTGATGGGGCAAAGCCAGGGATGGAGGAGATCAGAGCATTGGAGAAGGGCCCCCCGGAGACCCGTGGTCAGGCCAGGTGCACCTGATCCAGCGTCTCTGCAGAGCACACACGGACTGCGCCTTGTGCAGGGACATGGCGTTCCAGTTCCAGGGCAGAGCTTCGATGCTAACCATGCGGCCAGGTCAAGACTGAGAACTGCAACGGCGTTTTCCTGGGAAGCTCCCTGGAGGGTGTGAAGAAGGCACCACCATCATTCCCGTCACACAGGGAAGGAGGTGCAGGCACCGTCGCATGGTCAGTACAGAGACAATTTTGTTCCTCTACACGCATTTTAAACACATCTCTAAGGCAGAATACAGTACGGGTACAGAAAGCACTGCGACTGGGGTCCAGCCTGGCCCAGGACATAGTGCGTGTCCGCCTGTGCCGACCTGTGGATTCCTCAACCTCATCGCAGCTTCAGGCCCGTGGCTCCCATGACGCGTGCCCTTCTGTGTCTGTAGGAGCTGCCGTGCGTGCCAGGAGCTTGTCTCGGCCCATGCAGCAGCAGCAGCTGTGCATTCCCATTATCTGGGCTGGCAGGTGGACGTGCAGCCACGACGGACGCCGGCTGTGAGAGTCCTGCACACGTTTCTGGTGGATGAGTGCTCTCCTGAGTGTGGATCTGGTGGGTGTGTGGGCCCCAGCTGAGCTCAGGGGATCTGGTTGGTTTTCTCAAGCAGCTGGGCCTGGTCTGCTCCGACCACAGGGCAGCTGCTCCAGCTCCTTCCTGGTGACACTGAGGCGTGGGGTCTAAGCATGAAGCCCAGGCTGCCCTGTCAATGCTCAGTATGTGCACGGACAGCACGAGGGGAGAGGGCAGTGGGGGAGGGGGGATGGCAGTGGAGGAGGCGAGAGGGTGGTGGATGAGAGGGGAGGGCAGTGGAAGAGGGGAAAGGGCAGTGGGGGAGGGGGAAGGGCGGTTGGGGGGAGGGCAGTGGGGGAGGGGGATGGGCGGTTGGGGGGAGGGCGGTGGAGGAGGGGAGAGGGCGGTGGAGGGGGAGGGGGCGGTGGAGGGGAAGGGGGCGGTGGAGGGGTATTGGGGGTGGAGTGGCGGAGTGCAGGTCAGCAG